>ML812688.1:111909-123990 GCA_009831015.1 Picea engelmannii
CAACCAAGAGTCTTCCCTCAACTTCTACTTAAACTCCTAGTTTGCTTAGTCTTATATTTCTGTTTCATTTCATCATATATTTCAGTTTAATAACCATCTTAGATAGGTCATATATTTTCAGTTTTCACTTGGAGATTTTATGTGAAAATTTTTTGCGTAAAAAAGAGAATTTTTTCTTAACTTTGTTGTGTTGTGCAGCATTTCTAGCAAGCTTTTGCTTGCTGGTTTTTACAGGTTCTTACCAGAAACAAGGGGATATGCTGCTCAAATTCAACCATACAACACAACAAAAGCTGCCACAATAAGTGGGTAAAATTCCCTTTCTTTTCTCTTCTTTTTCTAAGCATTGTAGCAAGCCCCCGTGAAGTTCCCTTGAGGCTTGCATTCTACTTGTAATTTTTAGCCATTGTAAATTTATTTTCTGCAAGTAGTTAGTTGCCTACACCTTGGGAGTGTGATTGGCCAAGCCAACCCCCCAAAATCGTTGGGCTAGTTTAGTTTTCATTTCAGCAAATTTTTTATTTTCATTTTCCCACTTGTCATTAGGACAAGGTTGGGTGGTAGGCTTGTCTAATAATCTCATAATCTTTTTATTTTTCCAACCCTCTTTGGCCAACAATGGTAGGCTTGCCTCCACCTTGGCCATTGTGAGTGGTTTGCTTCATTTTTTAAGTTTTGCTTAATAATAATTGCCTACACCTTGAGAGAGTCACCCCCAAAATCGTATGGCTAGGATGCATTAGATAATTGATGGTTTATAAGTTTCAAATGGTTTAACATGCTCTAGATAATCATCTATATCTTGTCATCTTAGCTAAGCCCTTAAGGCTCATTTATATTCACATGCGTTAAGTTCCATTTCTTACAAATATTTCATACTTTAAAGCATGATGCCTTAGATGGAGTAGATTACATGTTTAAAGTTTACTTTTAAAACAATCTCATTTCTTGGGCACTAATAATTCTCATAATCTCATTTTTGTTCATGGACACATACATGGTGTAGGACTTAGATCTCTATTTTCAGCAAGCACTCATTTCACTTAACATTTTCACATATGCAATAATGTACATGGTTGAGTGATGTTATATTTTCTCCTTTGCTATAATTGTTGACAAGCTGTTCTTGTCATTTACTTGCTCTTTATTTCAAGTTTATCTTCACATGTGGCTAAGTAAATGGATGATGGAATAGTTCAGCTTTCTCATATCTTTTGAATGTGTTATGGTCATTATCTTTACATTTTGCAACACACTCATAGCATCTCATTTCCAAGTAGTTTTCAGTTTCGGTTTTGGGCTAAAAACACTATTTTCGGACACTTAAAACACTCCTAAAATACACCAAACACACCTAAAGACTCATCCGCGAGTCATAATAACATTTTAGACATTTAGGATAGCTTTATTCAGCCATCTCCACCATCTAAAACGGGTTTGAGGAAAACAACGGAAGGAAGTGGCGGGGGACCGTCCCGTGATCCTCCAGGAGGGGATCCTTTCCGGGAAGTACTCTTACTGTCAGGGCTGACGTGGGAAGCTAGGGTGGGCCTCGTTGCCTTACTATCTTGAGCACCCGGCAGTCATTTGGCCAAGGGAGGAGGAAGCTTGAAGCTCCAAACATAGTTAGGGGGAGGGAAATAAAATGAACTCAATTCTTAAGAAACTCTTAACCATTTAGTTGCATAGATAATCTTTGTGTGTTTTGGGGGGATCTTAGATGAATGTTTAGGAACACACATTGCAAGTACCTTCATGTTTAAATCTTTCATGCAATTTTATGATTTATCTTTCTAAGTGTTTTGAATTTCCATGAGCATTTGAAGTTTCCAAGTTTATTCACATCTTTTGTTTATGCTTCATGGTGTGATTCAAGGAGTTGAGTATCCCACTTGGGGAGGCATCATCTTCTTGAATCCTGAGTGCTTTAGTGGTTGCCATTGAAAAACAACCCAATAGAGTAAGTGCTATTGGGGCATGCTTGGCTTATGTGATTGATTTTGAGTTGAATATCTTTTAGCTTTCACATTTTTAGTATCATCTTTATCTTGTCTATTTGTATCTTGTGTAATTATTGTAACATCTCTAATTCTTTATGTAAGTAATTGTATGCTTGTTTGTGGGGATAGTTTCAACATATTTTTACTTGTAATATTTTTGTAATTGAACCACCCTCAAACTTAGTTGACCCCTTGCCCAACCTTAGGCACTAGTCTTAGTTGACTTAGGGAAAGGTTTGCTTGTCATATTAAAATCTTGCACTTTGCATTTGCTGCCTTAGCATCTTAGGCTAGTATTCCCCCTTAGCCTCTAACAAATTAAAACCAACTCCTAGAACTCTAAAGCTAAATCAAATCTAGTAACTAGGGTCTACCCCCCTTGGCTTCCCTAGGAGTGAGCCTAGAAGGAAGAGGTTCCAGTCAAGGTGACAGTGTGGACTGTGAACCTGGGCATTGTGCCTCCAAGGACACACTAAGTGAGCTGGAATTTGCTCACGTTTGCAAGTGTGTATTAGGACGAAAACACCACCATCCAAAGAGCTTGAAGGTCCTCTGTTATTAAGTAAACAACGATATTTACAGCATCTGCCTAGAACTGTAAGGGCAACCAAGTATGCAATCTCATACTCTTTGCACGTTCCATGATTGTCCCGTTCATCCTTTCTGACACACCATTTTCTTGTGTTGTTCTTGGAACTATCTTCTCTCTATGAATCCCATGGTATGAACAGTAATCATCAAATTCCTTACTGCAATATTCACCTCCATTGTCTGATCTGAAACCCTTCAACCTTTTTCCTATCTCATTCTCAACAAAGCTTTCCATTTCTTAAAAGTGTCAAAAACATTAGATTTTTGTCGAATGCAATAAGCCCAAGTTTTTCTAGTTGCATCATCAATAAAAGTAACATAGTAACGAGAGCCACCAAGAGATGAAACCTGAGTTGGTCCCCATACATTTGTATGCACAAGTTCTAACCTTTCACTCTTCTTTTCCTTTCTGACTTTGATAAATCTGACTCTCTTCTGTTTTCCATAAACATAGTGCTCACAAAAATCCAAATCAATTTGTTTAAGATTTGGCAACAAATTTCTTTTGTGAAGTATCTGCAACCCCTTCTCATTCATGTGTCCAAGCCTATGATGCCACATTGTTGTATCCACTCTTGTAGAAGTTAAAGAGATAGAAGAGTCAATATTACCTGTACATAAAGACAATATACCTACCTTCTCTACTTTTGCTATCATCAATGATCCTTTGGTGACCTTCCACGCCTTATCTGTAAATGTAGATATACAACCTTTACTTGCCAACTGCCCTGTTGAAATTAGATTTTTTCTCAGATCTGGAACATGTCTCATCTCTTTCAACAACCATTGGTTTCCATTCTTTTTCTTTATTTGTACCTTGCCCATTCCAACAATTTTACATGGTGCATCATCACCCAAATGAACCTGTCCAAAATCACCTTGAACATAATCTTGAAAATGTTTCCTATGGGGTGTGGTATGAAATGAAGCCCTTGAATCTACTATCCAAGACTCAGAAATATTATAAATAGAAATAATCAAAACATCTTGTAACACATCACCTGTTACATTTGCTTCCTGATTTTTCTCCTGCTGTCCATCTCTTTGTTTCTTTGGAGCTCTTCAATCCTAGTCTGGATTTGGATCTGGTCTTCCTAGAATTCTTGCGGTTCCATGAGCCCTTTCCTCTATCCTTTTGTCTTCCCCTGTTCTCCACGGTCAACGCATTAATTGATGTCTCACCTGTGCTTTTCCATCGCATTTCCTCCCTAAGGATAACACCAACAACATCATCAAATTTCAGAGTGTTTGAACCAGAGACAGTTACTTACAGCCATGACCAAGTCGTTCCATCTTTTTGGCAATGAGTACAAGATTAGAAAATCCTTGACCTCATCATCAAAGTCCACTTTTATAGAACTTAGCTGATTAGTAACCGTATTAAATTTATTTAAATGATTGGTAGCAGACCCACCTTCTGACATCTTCATATTAAATAATCGCTTCATTAGAAATACCTTATTTGATGCCAAGGGTTTTTCATACAGTTTAGTTAATGCATCCATCAGATCCATCGTTGTCTTTTTTTTTGAAATATTGAAATCCACTGACGCTGCCAGGATCAACCATATCATTCCCAGTGCTTTTCTATCAAGAATCTCCCATTTTGCATTCGTCATACTTGCTGTCTTTTTTGCTTTAACGTTCAACGATAGCTAAAGATCTTTCTGATATAAATAATCTTTCATTTGCATCTCCATAACTGGTAGTTTTGGCCGTTAAATTTCTCAACCCTAAACTTTTCCTCTCTCGCCATTGCTCCCACTCAAACCAAAAACTCTCTTTTCCTGCGAGTTACCTTCTGCTTTGATACCAATTGTTAGAAAAACAGGATCACGGAGAAATAAAATAAAAAAATGCGGAAATAAAACAAAGAAGATACACGATACGATAGAGACAGATATACGTGGTTCACCTAGTGTGGGCTACGTCCACCAGAGAAATTGCCAGGTCCTTCCTTTCTATTATCTAGCAAAATGAAGGGATACAACCTACATCACACTGGAAATAAAACAAAGAAGATGCACAATACAATAGAGACACAGATATACATGGTTCACCCAGTGTGGGCTACGTCCACCAGAGAAATTCTCAGGTCCTTTTTTATTATCTAGCAAAATGAAGGGATACAACCTACAACACACTCATGTCCTTCCTTTTTATTATCTAGCAAAATGAAGGGATACAACCTACAATAAGTGATGAAGGGATACAACCTACAACAGGTTGTTGTAGGTTGTATCCCTTCATTTTTTTAGATAATAAAAAGGAAGGACCGTACAATTTCTCTAATGGACGTTGCCCACATTGGGTGAACCACGTATACCTGTGCCTTTGTTGTATTGTGTATCTTCTTTGTTTTATTTTATTTTTCGTGATCCTATTTTTCTAACCACTGGTATCAGAGCGAAAGGTAACTCGTAGGAAAAGAGGGTTCCTCGTTCGAGTGGGAGCAATGGAAGAAGATGAAAAGTTTAGGGTCGAGAAATTTAATGGCCAAAACTACCAGTTATGGAAGATGCAGATGGAAGATTATTTATATCAGAAGGATCTTTACCTACTATTGGACGAAAAAGCAAAAAAGTCAGCAAGTATGACGGATGCAGAACGAGAGATTCTTGATAGAAAGGCACTTGGAATGATACAGCTGAGCCTAACAACGTCGGTGGCTTTCAATATTTCAAAAGAAAAGACAACGAAGGATCTCATGGATGCATTGGCTAAACTGTATGAAAAACCCTCAATGTCAAATAAGGTATTTTTAATGAAGCGATTATTTAATATGAAGATGTCAGAAGGTGGGTCTGTTGTTGATCATTTAAATGAATTGAATATGGTTACTAATCAACTAAGTTCTGTAAAAGTGGACTTTGATGATGAGGTCAGGGCTCTTCTAATCTTGTGCTCATTGCCAGAAAGCTAGAACGACTTGGTCATGGATGTAAGTAACTCTGTCTCTGGTTCAAACACTCTGAAATTTGATAATGTTGTTGGTGTTATCCTTAGTGAGGAAATGCGACGGAAAAACATAGGTGAGACATCAGATAATGCGTTGACTGTGGAGAACAAGGGAAGACAAAAGGATAGAGGAAAGGGCCTAGGGAACCGTGGGAATTCTAAGAAGAGCATATCCAAATCCAGACTAGGAAAGATAGAGTGCTGGAATTGTGGAAAGAAAGGACATCTGAAGAAAGACTGCAGAGCTCCAAAGAAACAAAGAGATGGACAACATGAGAAAAATCAGGAAGCAAATGTAACAGGTGATGTGTTACAAGATGTTTTGTTTCTTTTTGTAGATAATATTTCTGAGTCTTGGGTAGTAGATTCAGGGGCTTCATTTCATGCCACACCCCATAGGAAACATTTTCAAGATTATGTTCAAGGTGATTTTGGATAGGTTCATTTGGGTGATGATGCACCATGTAAAATTGTTGGAATGGGCAAGGTATAAATAAAGCAAAAGAATGGAAACCTATGGTTGCTAAAAGAGGCGAGACATGTTCCACATCTGAGAAAAAATCTAATTTCAACATGGCAGTTGGCAAGTGAAGGTTGTATTCTTCTTCCTATTGGGACACTGTCCAACATAGTGCCCCATTTTGTTATAAACAAAGTATTTAACTTTGTTCATATCCCTCTGCTGCTAACCTTCTTTCTGCTGTTGCTTGGCCCCACCCTTGGGAGCCTTCTTAGTCTTCTTCTTGCCCTTTGTAGAAAGAGCAAGATCATCACCATCATACCCACCATGCTGCTGACTAGTAGATCCTGAGCCAATCTTGAGCTCCTCCTGTACAAAGTCGTCCCATAGCCTGTCCCAGCTAGGCATATGCTTTCTAGCTACAATGCCTCGTATAAATCTCTCCCAAGGTTTTGAGAATCCATTTAAAGCTATCCTCATCAACTCCGATGGATCCGCTATCTCCCCCACAACTGCCAACTCATCACGAATCTGTGAAAATCTTGTGAGGAATGAGACGATCGAATCAGTCTTAGTCATCTTAGTGCCCTTCAATTTCTCTTGGAGCACCATCTTTCGGTTTTGGTTAGGGCTCTAGTAAAGGCTACACAAGGATTGTTACATCTGAAATGCAAAGTCCTTACCAAAAACATGAGGAATAATATGGTCTTTCACTGCATCAAGGATAGTCCTCTTGGCCTTGATGTTCCTCTTGTTGAACTCTGTCAAGAGCATTGTGTCGGTAGGAGGGACCACAGGACTCTCCACAATGTCCCATAGCTCACCCTCCTAGTAAATCAAAACTATCCTAGCCTTCCATGGGGACCAATTTCCAGCCCCAGCTAGCCTATCCTCCACCCTCAACCCTCCAACTGACATGGTTGCCAACTGATGAAAAAAACGACCAAAGAATTCTGCTGTCCACACACCAATCTCAGGTGTGAATTTGAAGCTTCCAAGGTGAGATAAAATCTGTCCACTATCTGCAATTTATATCATCCCTCTCTTGTGCCCTTAGGCTCCGATACCATGAAGAATTTTGAGGCTCCTTAAGACTGTCAACACAGGTCTGAAACCACCACCTCCATCTAGTAGAAGACATCAACTTCTGCTAGCCATTTGGTTTGTGGTCATCCAAAACCACCATATTCAGAGACAACATTCAGCCATTGGCAGACGTCCACTTCCAGATTTCAGCTCTCTTTTTGGACTCACATACACCTCTTCGGATTAAGGGGGGGAATGTTGGAAACGTAATCCGTTGGGGTTACTCACTTGATGGAATATGAACAGTAAAGTGATAGGAATGGTCATTAGGAGTACAAGAGACCTCTTGGCAGATGAATCCAAAGGTCACATCAATGTATTTATAGATGTATCATATCAATGAATAACATAACCCACGCTTATCTCCAATTATGCATTCCTATAGTGATCAATCTAAAGACTAAATCCCAAACACACTTCTTCTCTTATCATTTTGACTGAATGCAGGTTACTGAAAGCTTTCTTTTTACTGATTTTCAGTCTCCTGTTATTGTTCCCAAAATCCGGAATACATAGCTCCCAAAACTGAGGACATTTTGACATTTGAAGGATGTGCAAATATTTGAATTTCATGCGCTTACAGTTATTGATAGCATGCATGAGCATTTGTTAATTTTTACTTTCTTGCTGCTGCATCAATGTAGTCAGAGATATAGGCTTTGTGGAGTGCTTGGGGATGCTATGCATCTGCACCTTATGCACTACTGTACGTCAATCCCATGCAACAATGCTCAAGTATTATGAACTAGTTAGACATCAATGCCACCCAATACCTGCTAATGAATGAATCCAGAAATCAGTAGAAAGAGGGAATCCCCAAAATACAGTCGTGAGTTTGGGTCTTTATTTACATATTTATACAATATTTACTAGCTTTGAATTCAGCAATGTTTGGGGCCGAAGGTTTACTAATCTTCCAGCCCTGAGTTCTTAATGACTGCATACTTCTTGGATAAACCAATCCAGTAGCTTGAGCTTCTAAATGTTCAAACTGAAGTCAAGGTTTCTAGAAATGGGACAGTTGACTGTTGTTATAGTGGACAAAAGTTCCATATTCTTCATTTTATGATCATCCTTTGGTCTCTTTTACTTAATTCAGATTGAAATCTGAACTAACTTTGATATCAACTTCAACAAGGCTACTGCTTTTTGATCAACTGTGCTACCAAAGTGTGTCATTTGTTAGAGTTCTGCCCTGTTATTGAATTTGTCCACTTTTAGAGCAGTTGTGTAGAATGCAGAATACATGCATTAATTTTTTTTTTTTTCATTTTGTTGTTTCTCTAAGATCTTTATACCTTGTAATTATTCTCTCTTGAAGACAAACATTCACCTTCGTGGTTCACTCACACTACATCAATATTGTAAACTTCTGAAATTCATTACCAGCCCTTCCACATCTCTGATGACCTTTACCAACCACTGAGATATTTCTCACGAGGAATGGAAGCAAAGGAAATTCTGATTTTTATTGCTGTACAAGCAATATTTGCTTCATTTTGAAACTCCTCATGAAAGTATCTTTCTAAGACTCTTTTTGAAACATGTCTGGATTGAAAGAGCTGCTGCTTTCCATGTTGTAAATGTTTCTTCTGACCTTTTTGGTTTTATCTTCATGTTCTTCCATGACTGATAAACCATACCTTCAAGATGTGATTAAAGTACGTCCAATCTTTTGGTCTTATTTATAGACACAAGGCTTGTTCTAGAAGTATCTCTTTTTAATTATACAGTGCTTATAACTTTTCATTGAAATATCTCCCATTTGATAAACTGACTGAATTGGTGTAACTTTTGTTTCAGGTTGGCGTGGCCTGTTCTGTCCATGCGTTTTGTTTGGGCACAACGTACAAAACATGAGGGATGACATACCTTGGACTGCACCATGTACTTGCCATGCAATCTTCGTTGAAGGTGGCATGGCTTTAGCAGTAGCAACTGCTATATTCCATGGTGTAAATCCTCGTGCAGCTTTCTTGATTGGAGAAGGTTTATTTTTTGCATGGTGGATGTGTGGCATTTACACAGGTATCTTTCGGCAAGAGTTACAGAGGAAATATCATCTTAAGGTAACAAATTTACAATCATATTGTCACTAGAAGTTTTCATTATTTGCTATAAGCATCTTGAACTTCAGATAACGTACAGAACATTCTGAAGAATATGATTGACCTCTTCAATACGATAGTAATGCCTCTCCTCAGTTTCCTTGTATCCATTTTTGATTCTGATCAACTTAGATGTTTTATATCTTGGAAATTGGAAACAATAGAAATTGAATGGTTCACGATGGATGGCAATGATTTACTAATTCATAGTTGATAATCATGCAGTCCATGACAAACGACATTGCTTTCATTGCTTGCTTTTTTCTTGCGAGGGTCATTCTCATTCGCTACTTTCGCTACTGCTATAGTAGTCTTTCACCTGACACGCTATGCATAAAATTTTAATGCTAGTACTGAATATTTTGATATCTTTGTATTCTTTGTGCAGAATTCCCCTTGTGATCCTTGTGTAGTGCATTGCTGCATGCATTGGTGTGCGCTTTGTCAAGAGCATCGTGAAATGCGGGGGCGCTTGTCAGATGATGCTGTGATGCCTATGACAATTATAAATCCACCTCCTCCACAAGAAATGCAGGTTCCTGATAATAATAGTCACGGTGGTAGTGATAACAATGACCAACAAAAGCATGTAGAGATGGAAGCACTATGATATGCAATTATTGGTCATGCCAAAGGCAGTAGTACTATGGTAATCGATTTGTAGTTGATTGGTTATTAGCGAATGCACTTCTCTAATGTTTCCTTAATGTTTAAGACCTTTCTGTATTTTTGACATTAAAATTATTTTTTCCTGTTTAAAATAAAAACCTTAGTATTATTTGTTTTCAATTAAAAGAAACTTTTATCTGATAAAACATTGGTACCTTGAAAATAACAACATAATGAGTCTGAGCAGATCATTAGTAGACTTAATGAAGGTGGGAATTGCAATATTTCACCAGCCATATACTGCTTCCATGCTCCTCGCGTCCATATTTTCATTAGCCATACATTGCTTCCATGCCCCACGCATTCATAGGAACTCCGGGACTCAGTGATTGCAAGAGATGGAAACTTTGAGCCAGTCCCTTATACAGGTCCCAGCAGCCATTATTAACCCCAAGACTGGTTCTCTTTCCATTCCCAATGGATTGAAATTACAGACGAGAGAGGAACATGGAGGATCAGACAAAGCTATTCTCTTACCTGACTTGGCCAATGCTCGCCATGATTTCGTGGCTCCCCCTGCATCCCGAAACTTAAGGCCTTCCATTTCTCATCGGCAGGCGTAGGAGCAAGGAAACCGTGGTCTAACACCCAAATTCCCACGCCTTCCAACTCTCATACTTCCCCATCTACTATTGGCATATAATCGATTCATCGCCGGGCAGTCCAGTCAATTCGCCCCTACATCACTCTACAAAACCCCAAAGCGTGCAAAACATTCTTGTTAAAGCACCGACATGACACGCTAAAGGGCTCACCCATTGGTAATAAAAACGCAGATCAGTACAGCTGCACGTGAATCTATCATGACTGTCTATTACAGGTTGGACTTTTCACACTAACCTCTGTGCAATCAAATCCTTGAATTATGTAAGAAGTCTACAAAGCTCGACGATTGAGCCATTGACGTCAATGCAACTCCAAAAAGTACAAAAAAAAATCCCGCACTTCGTAGAAATCATAGATAAAATCGCTGGTTACTGCATCTTCGAAGGTATATTCCTAAAATTTCATAGTATAGTTGTTTCAATTGTTGTGCCTGTCATGCAAATGAAGGAACTTAAAGTTTAAGTACCTTCCTTCTAGTAAATGAATTGCATGAATTTAAATGTTTTTTTCTCTCAGTTCAATTCTTTCATGGGTGAGCTTAAATTCATTATTTTCCTGTATGATAAAAAAAATCTTGCTTTAAAATGAAGGGAAGCCTCTGATGTTTGACGGTTCACAGGAAGAAAGAGTCATCTAGTAGAGCATTGAGAAATGAATGAAATGAATTTATAGAGATTTCTGGTTTTTTGATAATGGAATTACCATCAATACGGTTTTGGATATGCTGGGATAAAATAAATTTGCTGCACGGCATTCCCCTGCAATGGTAATTCAGGGATTTAATTATGAACTGAATTTAATATATATATATATATATATATATATATATATATATATATATATGATGATGATGATTAACATCCACTAAGACCTAATTGGTCTATCGGACTTTAAGAGGGTAAGTGATTACTTGTGATTCTTTAGAATTTTGTTTCTGTGCTTGAAAAACATTAAGAGAAGCTTTCCAAGATCACCATATTTTTGTTGAGTTAAGAGGTTAGGACGGTTGGTAGTGTGATCAATATTTTGAAAATGAGATCGAATATGGGTATAGGCTGGACAATCTAAGAGAAAGTGTTTTTCATCTTCAACCTTCTTAGTATCACAAAGGTGATACACTTTTTCATCCCATGGCGTTTTAGGAATTGACCAACGCCCAGTTTCACTATGGAGCTCGTGAGAATTGTTAGAATATGAAAGATTGTGCTCGTTTTACCATTGACAATACCCTTGTCACCCAACCATAGGTCGAAGCCACCCTCCGAGCACCTTAACTTTGACAGAGAATCACTCCGGAAGCAAACCCTAGGCTAGATAACTAAACAAAAGGGTAGCGCATCACAAAGAGCTGATCAGATAGTCCAAACCCTAGCCAAGAGATAGTCCAAGCGTAACTGCTAGCTGCAACAACTGCAACGACATCTCTCTTCCAAACCTGCGCAGAAATTGGGCAACTGCTGTTGATACTGAGAGGGGGGTGAATCAGTATCAAGTACAATTTAAAAACCCTTTTCAACTTATACTTAAACCATTCAATTATATCCAATGAGCAATGAACAATAGTATAAGAGTTACACCAATACACCACAATACACCATGCACA
>ML812688.1:130964-171525 GCA_009831015.1 Picea engelmannii
CATACCAAGCTCTGGGAGCTTGCTTCAATCCGTATAAGGCTTTCTTCAATCGACAGACATGAGACTTCCTGTCTTCAACCTCAAATCCTTGGGGTTGCTCTATATACACTTCCTCTTCGATAACACCATTCAGGAAAGCTGTCTTCACATCCATCTGGTTCAGCTTCCACTTCATCTTGGAAGCAAGAGCTATAATGGTTCTGATTGAAGTGTATCTGGCCACAGGAGCGAATGTCTCTTCATAGTCAATACCTTCCTTCTAGGAAAAGCCACGAGCGACAAATCTTGCTTTATATTTCTCAATACTTCCATCAGCAACATGTTTTATTTTGAAGAGCCATTTTGATGATACCACATCCTTACTTTTTGGTTTGGGAACTATTTCCCATACATCATTCTTTATTATGGATTGGTATTCTTCTGTCATGGCATCTGCCCATTCCTTCTTTTGGATGACCTCTTCAAAACACGTGGGTTCTTCATCAAGTAGATTGCACATCAAAGCCGTGTAACTGGAGAATGGCTTTGGTCTCTTCACCTGTCTTGTGGTTCCTTCTGGAACACCATACTTCTCTCCATCTTGAATAAGCTCTCTTGCCCAAGCATGCTTTCTTTTATGGGAAAAGGTCATTTGAGGAGGTTCTTGAACTTCTGTTATATCATGATCTTCAGGAGTTTCCTCATCAGGGGAAGCTATGACTTCCCTTACAGGTTCTGCAGCTCTGGGAACTTCCCTCACGGATTCTGTAATCCTGGGATTTACAGGTTCCTCTTCATATACTTCTTCAAGCTGACATCTTCTCGATTTCTTAAGTGCTGCTTCTTCATCAAAGGTCACGTCCTTGCTGATCTCAATATGGCGGTGACCAGGTATGTAGATTTTGAAGGCCTTGGATACCTCACAATATCCCACAAATATTCCCTTCTTTTCGGAGGGTTCCAGCTTGTTTCTTTTCTCTTTCAGTATATGAATGAATACTGGACAGCCAAATATTTTGAGATGGCTTACCTCTGGCTTCTTTCCGGTGAACATTTCTTCTGGTGTCTTGAACCCAAGTGCACTATGGGATAATCTGTTCTGTACATAAACCGCTGCCATTGCTGCTTCTGCCCATAAGCACATAGGAAGATCTTGATCGTGAATCATGGTCTTGACAACTTCCATAATTGTTTTGTTCTTCCTTTCAGCTACACCGTTTTGTTGAGGATTATAGGGAGTAGTGAGTTCCCTCTTGATCCCAACATCTCTGCAGAAGTTTACGAACTCCTTCGAGGTATATTCTCCTCCATTATCTGACCCGAGTATCTTAATCTTTCTTTCGGAAAGATTCTCTATCAAGGCTTTGAATTCCTTGAATTTACTGAATACTTCATTTTTAGATTTTAAGAAATATATTCAAGTCTTACGAGAATAATCATCAATAAATGATACATAGTATACATACCTGCCAATGGAGGATGATGGCATTCGGCCACACACGTCTGAATGGATGAGTTCCAATGCTCCTTCGGCTTTGCTATCCCTCTTTGGAAAAGGGTTCTTGATGTTCTTTCCTTGCGCACATCCATTGCATATGCCTTCCTGATCAACCTTGAGTTCTGGTAAACCTGTGACAACTTTGCATATGTATGGTAGCGCCTTGTAGTTGATGTGGGTCAATCTTCTATGCGAAAGTTCGCATGAGTTTTCGATGGCACGGGTCATGGCAGTTTCTGGGTGACCCTTCAGCTTATATAAGCCATTTTCTTCACTTCCGATGATGATTGCTTCATCTAAGGTTTCTCCCTTATCCCACATAGGAACTTTTCCATCTATGAAGACAACTCTATAGCATTTCTTGTCTAAAGCTGATATGGAGAGTAAGTTCTTCTTTAGGCCCGGTACATAGAGTACATCCTTCATTGTTATTGAGTTTTCTGAATCTAGCTTGTAGTTTGATTCTCCTATTCCCTTGATGGGATATTGATAATCATCTCCAAGAGTTACTTTCTGAGAAAACTTCTTTTGTGAAATACAAGAGAGAGTATTTTTCTTACCCATCATATGCTTTGATGCATTGCTATCAATGAGCCATGTATCCTCTCCAGGTGATACAGATCCTGAGAGAGCTGAGATCAAGACATGGTCCTTAATCATCTTCATAGGTGGTTCTTCATCTTCGACAATGTGAGCATGTTGCCTTTTGTGCATCCTCTTATACTCTCCTCTTCTGACTGGACAATTATTCGCCTTGTGTCCCATCTTATCACAATGATAGCATTGTATAGATGAGAGATCTCGTCCCTTGCATTGTCCTTTCTTTTGAATTTTTTTTGAATGAGATTCTTGGTTGTTGGATTTGTTTGATGGTTGCGGTTCTCTATGAGATTCCCTTTTGAAGTAGGGTTTCTTCCTTCCTCCTTTTGTATGAGTAGCTAGGGCTTGATCATCGTCCCTTGCTAGTAGTGCTTCACGATTGGCTACCCTTGTCTCTTCTTGGGTGCATTCTTCCCAAAGGCTTTCAAATTGTAGTTTCTCCTTTCTGCCACATACTGACTAGATGAAATCATCCCAAGGTCTAGCGAGACCATTTAGGGCGGTTATTACAAATTCGTCTTCGTCGATAGTGTCTCCAATCGCTTTCAACTGTTCTTTTATTTTGGAGATTCGGGAGAAGTATTTTTGAATCATTTCTCCTTTCTGCATCTTGGTATTCTTCAACTGAGTTCTTAGATTCATCTTTCAATTGATGTTATTTCCTTCATATAGTTTTCTTAGAGCATCAAACATCTCCTTCGGAGTTTTCTTTAACGATACATACGGGATCAGGTGGTCTTTGATTGAATCTGCAATGATTCTTTGAGCCCTGATTGAGTCCTTCTGATGCTTCGCTTTCTCTACGACATCTTCAGGTTCCTCCACTTCTTCTTTGATAAATCTTGATAGGTCATTCTCTGCAAGGATCAGATCGATCCTATACTTCCAGGCATGGAAGTTGTCTATGCCTTCTAGTTTCTCAACAAGCTTTGTGCTTGCAGACATCTTGTACTTGCGGCAACAAAAATAACCAAAAATTGAAAATGCTCAAAATCAAATTTTGATTTTACCAGGAGGTGTGCTTGGCTGAGGCGAGTAGCCTGGTGTCCTTGGATCTGAGAAAATCCAATTTTTACCTCGTCAAATCTGATCTGCGGATTTCTGGACTGGTGCTTCTGGTACTTCTGGTACTAGTTTTCTAGTACTTCTGGTACTTTTGCGAAATTAGGGTTTCACTTTCCGGGAGATCTAGCCACTGAAAAGGTGTGCTCTAGGTGCCAAATTGATCATTGGGGGAGGGCGCAGCTTTCTAGGAGGTTAGGGAGCTGAAAAGAGATACTTTTTCAAAACCCTAATTTGCAGGTGCTGTAGCAGTGACGTTTTTCCTCTTGCAAATTGGGCTTTCTTCAGGCTGGCTCTGATACCATGTTAATGTTTTAAGCCATTATTATAGTTCTTTTCATTTCAATAGATAAGAGCATCATAAGAACAAGATCATTGAGAAATACACATTCACAAGAGACAACATTTATCCTGGGAAACTCTCTAGGGGAAGAAAACCCAACAAAACTTCCTTATCATAAATAGCTTAAACAATGTTCAAGAGATAACTCAAACCAATATAGATATTCCTCCCCAAGAGATGCCCCACTCTTCTCCCTCTCTCCAACTGGTAATTGCAGCTTGCCTCATAAGAGAATGAGCAAGTGAGTTGTGTGTTAGAAGTGAGGCGCTAGCCTTTTATTTATACAAGACTGACACATGTGAGAGGGTTTTATTGGCAGAGCCGACCTCTCACTCTAGGTGAGTAAACCCACCTTTATTTAATTCTGGGTCATCAATAATAACTGCTGGGGCCGACTTCTTATTTTTCCCTTTATAATTGTCCGATGACTAATCCGCAAAAGGGGATTTGGTCCTTATACAATTACCGACATGATTAATCCACAATGGGGATTAATCCTAATAATAAAATAACAATAATAATAAGAATGCTCTTCGCAGTTACATTATTTCAACAATATCTCCATTGGAAACTCAATAGTATCCCTTGAGGGGTCCACTGGAAGTTCCGAGGTTTCCTCCCTCTGCTCATCTGGAAGAGGAGAGTCTGAAGGATCAAGTGGTGGAGCTTCCTGCTCCTCTGAATCACATGGTAGTTCTCTGGCCCGACGAAAAGCTGTTTCTTCATGAAAAGTCACGTCTCTGCTTACTTCAATGAACTTTTGACCAGGGATATAAATCCTGTAAGCTTTTGAGGTCTCATTGTATCCCACAAAAGTTCCTTTCTTACCGGAGGTCTCTAGTTTGGTCCTCTTCTCTTTTGGAATGTGTATATAAACTGGACTGCCAAAGATTCTTAAATGATCAACTGAGGGCTTACATCCGGTGAAAACTTCTTCAGGAGTTTTCGCTTCAAGGGCTTTGTGAGGACATCTATTCTGAATGTAGAATGCAGTACTGGAAGCCTCAACCCAAAGTGATAGAGGCAAGTTTTAATCATGCATCATAGCCCTTGCTGCTTCACAGATAGTTCTATTCTTTCTTTCAGCAACCCCATTCTGCTGAGGGTTGTATGGTACAGTTAGCTCCCTCTTAATTCCAGAGGCTCGACAGAGTTCGTCGTATTTGAAGGAGTCAAATTCCTTACCGTTATCTGTTCTGAAAACTCGGATGTGTCTTCCAGTTTGATTTTCATAAAGATTCTTGAAATCTTGAAATCTGCTAAAAGATTCATCTTTAGTTTTTTAAGAAATAAATCCAAGTTTTACGCGAACAGTCATCAATAAAAATGATATAATAAATACAACCATTCAAAGAGGGTGCAGACATGGGCCCACAAAGGTCAGAATGAATTAAATCCAAAATTCCATTTGATTTTCTATTACTGGAAGGATAGGGTTTCTTTATGTTTTTACCAAGTGAACAACCTTTACAAACACTATCATGCTCAATAGAAAATACTGGCATACCTGTCACCATCTTTTGCAAACCTGGAAGTGCATTGTAATTGAGGTGTCCAAGTCTCCTGTGCCAAAGCTCGCAGAGATTGATCGTCTCATGAACTAGAGCTTGAATAACCTGACCTGAAATCTTATAAAGTCCACTCATGAGTTCCAATGGTTATAACAGTACTTAATTTTTCATTTGAGGACCATAAGAGGACCTTTCCTTTGGAGAAAGCTACTGAATAACCTTTACTTTCTAAAACTGGAACAAAGATTAAATTTTTCTTTAGACCAGGTACATAGAGAATTTCATCAATGTGAAAGATATTACCTGAGTGAAACCGGAAAGAGGTAAAACCTTTTATGTCATAGGTGCCATCATCACCTAGTTCAACCTTTGCCTTGTATTTCTTGTCTTGATAGTTTGCAAGGTTTTGTTTGAAGCCTGTCATGTGTCTGGAAACACCGCTGTCTATTAGCCAAATCTCCTCTGACTTGGTGATAGTGCCGGAAAGAGATGAGATGAGATAATATTCCTTATGTTGTTCTTGCTCTTTAGTGGAAGCTCTGGTTTGTCTTCTTTGAGGCTCCTCTTGGGGTTTAGCCTCTTCAGTGGCAACTGAGGCTTGAAATCTTCCTCTTCTTTTCTGCTGAAATGGAGGACTCCTGCAATCTCTTGCATAATGTCCTAGCTTATTGTAGTTAAAACATTTAACTTTAGATAAATGATGATTGAGATGAGATAGCTTACCTTGGGGTTTCTTACCTTTGCCTTTTGACTTCGGGAACTTCTTCCATTTCTTGGTCTTTGCTGCAAGGGCATGATCTTTCAAAATTGGATAGTCATTTCTGCTGTTTAGTCTTCCTTCTTCTTCTAAGTAGTCATGCCACAACCTTTCAAAATTAGGTTGAGATTCTCTTCCATTCACGGATGCAAGAAAAACTCCCCAAACAGCATGAAGTCCATCAAAAGATGTTTGAACAAGGTCATCATCATCTACAAGAACTCCTATTGCAATAAACTGATCTTTGGTTTGAGCAATTTTGGAGAAGAAGGTGGCAACTGTATCATCCTTTCCCATTTTCAAAGTACGTAATTGTTTCTTCAAAATTATTTTATGAGTAGGTGCCTTCTTCTCATAGAGGTTTGCTAAAGCATCAAAACAATCTTTGGCAGTTCTTAGATGACCAATGATGGGCATCATGTTATCCTTGATAGAATAAAAAATGATTCTTTTAGCCTTGGTTTGTTTCCTTTTATATGCTGCCCTAGCTGTGTTTGTGGTAGGTTCTTCAATCTCCCTAGAGATAAAATATTCTAGATTATTCTCTTCAAGAATGTTTATTATTCTGTATTTTCAAGCATTAAAGTTTGCAGCCCCTACAAGCTTGTCTTCAGCTTTAACTGATGAAGAAGCCACGCTTAGATATGAGTTAGTTTAGATGAAAGATCTTTGCAAAACAACCCTAGCAAAGTGGATCTGTGTAGGCTCAAGATTAGATCCTTGAGCTCTCTTCACACCCTTAGCTCTGATACCATGTTAGAATTAGGGCAGTAAAACAGAACAGGAGTGTCTTTTAATTTTCAGTGAGAATAACAACTAGATCTTATATCCATAAAACAAGTCTACACTACTTGAATAGAGAAAACAAACATGTGTGCTCAGATCTAAGATAGTTTAGTTATTTAGTTAAAGAGCAGATCTAGAATAAACATTAGTTCTGATCTATAATGCTGGAAAAAATCTCATACAGATCTATAGATCTAAGCTCAAATTGAAACACAATCTGATCATGAACAATAAATCAAACTTCAGAAACAAAGAGTAAGAACCATACTCAATATACAGTTCAGATCTGATAACATTCAATGTTGATACATAAATCTAGATAGATCAAAACAAAAACTCAAAAAAAAAACCAGATCTGATAATGATAGACTTACCTTGCCTTGAAGTCTTACCTCTGAAGAGGTCACAACCACACACTAGAGATGCAGTACCATTTGTAATTATGCTCAGACAAAATTCAGAATCATAGATCCACCATATAGGTTGGATCTCTTTCCAAGAGACAAATAGACTTTCTTGCCACCAAGAGGAAAAACAACTTAAACTTCACACATGAAATTTCTATAATCAAACCCCCATACATAGTTTCTGTGATCAAAACCCTCATGCACAGTTTCTAAGATCAAACCCTCATGCTCACTGATAGGTACGAAAACCTTAACAAATCAGTAGAGAGGCTGCGGCTCAACTTGAGGGACATATTTGCATAGTAGAGAGGTAGCAACAACTTAGGAAGGAGAGACGACAGCTAGGGAGGAGAGACAACAACTACACTTCTCAACTCACAAGTTGAGACAACAGAACAGGTAGAGAAGCGCTGAGCCACCACACAACCACACTAACAATAGACAAGGGGGATGCACCACACAACCACACCACAACAGGAGATAAGGGGCCGCACCACACAACCACACCACAACAGTAGATAAGGGGTCACACCACAACAATAGATAAGGGGCCACACCACAGTAGACAAGGAGAGGGCCACAACAAAACAGAGAAAGGATCCGCTCACCTTAGAATGATAGCTCAAGAGCAAAATTAAAATTGTGTGTGTAATATGAAGGGTAGTGGGTAGGTTATTTATAGTTTAGGCTAGGGAAAAATAAAAGAAATTAAATTAAAAAATACTTATTAAAAATAACATGTTTAAAGTAAGTTAATTTAAACATGTTATAATTAACATTTTAATTTAAACTTTACTTTAACCCTTAAGACAAAAACAATAAAACTCCAAACCAGCACAAGCAAGGGTAAAGGAGGGTTTAGGTGGGGTAGCTTGGTGGCAATACTTTTCCATTCATATTCAAGGTGACCTTATTAACTTTATCATCATTGCATATGGAATACATCCCTTATGTGGTCATGCCCACCTTCAAAGAGGGTCATATACCAACAAAGTACTTGATCGAGGATCAAGTTGCCCCATAACATTTCTGGGGTCTTATCCACCAAGGTGCAAGACCAAGGATCAACCCATGCCCCAGGCATGGGTACCCTGGACCATGTCCAGGGGCCCTAGACATATCTAGGGGCTTTAACTGCTTGGTCCTAGACCAAGAACCCCAGTCATATACTGGGGGCCCTAACAAGGGTCTTTTTCCATGGCACTGACTGTTTGGTCCCATACCAAGTACCCCGGAAGTGCACTGGGGGCCCTAGATCTCAGTTAGGGTCTTTGCCATCCTCCTGGAGAATGGCTCTTGCAGCTGCTCTAAATTTAACAGAGGTAAATACCTCCCACAACTACCATAATATCAACACCCCCTCCTAGCTAGGGAGGTATTACAGACAATGCTCTTGAGCACAAAAACATACCATTCACCTGGTAGCATCAACATAGTTGTATAGGCTAGATCATGAGCACCATCATCATCATCAATGTCCTCAGTTGCATCATCTCTCGAAACCATACTCTATCTGAGTAATCATACATGACGCTCACTCCACAGAGTGATACAAGATCCATTCTTCTAATCTAGAAGAGTAAATGCTCTGAACCATTTTTTGTCTGGGAAATCTCTGTCCTCTGATAATCATTTCCATTACTGCTGATAGTCTTCAAGGCAATCGAAAAAAAGTAGAACACAACGGTGTCTATCCATAGTAGTACATAACTACAATCCAGTGGTACACTACCACACCAAGTAACAAACCAATACTTGATCAACAACGTATAGTCACGAACAGTGGAACACATCCACCACAGTAGTATACATCTACTGTCATACAGTCTTCATAACAATCATCTGATATCAACCTAGACAGAAACACTGTTATGATATAAACTGAATCATTTGGGCCAATCTTTCATTCACATCTGTGAGATCTGAAAGAATATCTACCCTCAGAGTAGAACACTGAGATATCTGGACTATTCTTCTCAAGCAAGGAAGAATAACTGTCTTGTCTTATGAACTTGGACCATTCCCCACCCTGGGCCATTCTTCCTACACTAATCAAAGTGCACCCTGGAGAGAATGTATAAACCCTAAGGAATGTCTGTCCCTGATTGTTGAGCCTAGACCATTCCCCACCCTGGGCCATTCCTCCTACACTAATCAAAGTGCACCCTGGAGAGAATGTATAAACCCTAAGGAATGACTGTCCGGACCATTTCCTCTGTTAACCACAAGAGAAAAAGACTGTCCTGTACCAACCTCCAAAACAGACCATTCCTCATGTTAACCACAATGAGAAATCGCTGTCTGGCGAGGCAGGCCAGTCTTCTTGAGTAACCCTCAAGAAGAGAGACTGCCCTAGACCACTCCCCATGTTAACCACAATGGGAAGTCATTGTCTATGATACATCAGCAATCTGGACCATTTCCCATGTTAACCACAATGGGAAATCGCTGTCCATAAAAAATCTCAATCCACTTTTCGAACTGGAAAGGAAGCTGCTCATCCTGGACCATTTTTCGAACTGAAAAATGACTGTCCATAAATCAATACATATCAGTGCTCCCTCCCAACCTGGGAGTCATCTCTTCCTTTTTCAATAAGGAAGTCGTCTCCACGAGCTCCAACTTGAGTATGCAAACTCTTTCATCTTGGATAGAAGCTTTACCAAGATGTCTGTTTATTTTCTCATCTGTGGAGATGTATTGGAGAACCTCTTTCTCCTTTCTGAACTTCATCACGGATAATGTAATGCTTGATTTCAAATGTACTGCGTTCTGGAGCACTGGTTTTTCTTTGAAGGCTTCATGTAGCTCTGATCAATAAAGTATATCATTGTTGGAACACTGGAACATATCCATGTGGCACTTCTTCTGTCATCATGAGATCTGATTTACTGAGTAATCATCTTGATACAAAAACTTTGTTATAGAGAATATTCACCACGCTTCTGCTGTGCATTGGAGGTTCTTCACCAAGTTATCTTCTTCCATATGTATACAAGAGTCTCTTTCTGGTATGCCTCAAAGTCTTGAGGTTTCTCTTCATATGCTCTTTGTTCAATTGCTATGGAGAACAGTCTTTGCATTCATCTTGATGTAGCACTCCAACCCATGGATGATATAATGACTCATGTAGAGGTATCTCTGGTTTACCAAAACGAACAATCATCATAGTCTTCTCCCTCCGTCTGGGAGAACCTCTAGTTCTAGATCTCACAATGATTTCATTCATAAGTCTTCCATACCTTTTCTTCATCACGACTTTCAGTTCCTCTGCTTGATTGCTTTTATTGAGTTTATATCAGGCTGGCAATATTGTGATTCTTAATACAATGATTGGTTGTTCTGGCTTCTCTTTATTTCTTGGAATCTTCATGTTCTTCCTCATGTTTAGCTCTTGGGTCCATGGAGTAGATTCCATTCCCTAAAGATTCCATTTTTTTCTTTCATCATAGGATCACGGTTGTGGATGGACAACCAAGGATACTTTAAGGTTTCTCTTTGAAGAAAACTTCTTCTGAGGTTGGACTGGACACATACTGTCTTTCATGGCTGCTACCATGGATATATACTTCATCATCTTTAATGGATCATAGGATTAGCTCCCTCCTAATCCTTGCTTCATGTATGAGTGCTTATAATCGGCTCCCTCCGTCTAACAAAGTCCACGCTTCCGTCTACATCCTTATTGTCCTCTGCATTATATAATTGGCTCTCTCTGTCTAACAGAGTCCACACTTCTGTCTTGTTGTCTTCTACAAAATGTTATAAGTCTTTCTCTGACTTCTTTCTGTCTTTGCTTCTTCTAAGTCTCTTCATGATGGATTCGGCTTATCTTGCAATAGCTTTCACATGATTTGTTTGACGTATTTCATCATTTCATGTGTATTATCTAATGATATCCATCCTTATCTTGTTGTTCTTCCATAGGTATAGTTCTTCTTGGAACACATTATCTTCCAAGAGATAGATATACAAGATATGTACAGAGACGATGCAAACAAGATATGTACAAGAAATAAGAAGAGTATTGTTACCTTTAGAAGAAGAAGTCTCTTTCATCATGCTTAGTCTTCTTTGTAGGTTCTTTTTCTTCAGCAATTGATGCTTCGTGTTTCTCCTTTGCATTGATCCTTGATTCTTCTTGAGCACAGCAAGTCCAAAGTTCTTCAAATGTCGGATGCTCCTTTCTTGTGTTCATGCTTGCGGCAAATGCATCCCACATCTTGGGAAGACCATTGAGTACTATGTTTACCAACTCCTTCTCTGAGATGATCTCTTCAATAGCTTGTAGTTGATCTCTTAACTGAGAGATTCTCACAAAGTATGATGTTATGCTGTCCTCATCATTCATCTTCATGTCACGAAGCTCATTCTTCAGACTCATTACTTGTCCAATGTTTCTGACTGAGAAGAGATTTGTTAGGGCATCATACATCTTCTTTGATGAGTCAAGATAGGAGATGTAGGGTATCAAGTGGTCTTTTATAGATTCCACTATGATACTCATAGCGTTGGTGTCACCATCTTTGAACTTCTCCATAGCTGCAACATTCTGCGATTCCTTCTATTTTCCTTCTTCAAACTCTGGTTTCATGATCTTTCCTTTCAAGATATCCAACACTTTATTCTTGGCAAGGATGAGGTCAATCCTTGTCTTCCACGCTTTGAAGTTAGAGGCTCCATCTAGCTTGTTCTCTGACTTCATAGAATAAGTCATGGCTGTTTTGACTTGGTCAAACCCTAGATTTGACCAAAAACTCAAACTTCACGTCTTGGCTTGTTGAGAGTATCAAGAGATGCGCTAGGCTAGAGCGCACTAATCTATCCGGAGATTAGGTCAATCCATTCACTTAAGGTGCCTCAACAAGAGGATTAGGGTTTCTGCAACTGCACCTGCTAGTAACCCTAGCTGCAGTGCTTTGGTGACTTCTCCTGCTAGAAACCCTAGTGACAGTTCTTCAACGAGCTTAATATCCTTATGGCTATGTTTCCTTCTAGTGGTTAGACTGAATGAAGGAGGTGTGGGCCCATAACCTGTTAGAATATGAAAGATTGTGCTCATTTTACCATTGACAATACCCTTGTCACCCAACCATAGGCCGAAGCCACCCTCCGAGCACCTTAACCTTGACAAAGAATCACTCCAGAAGCAAACCCTAGGCTAGATAGCCAAACAAAAGGGCAGCGCACCTTTCCCCAAGGATAACGCATCACAAAGAGCTGATCAGATAGTCCAAACCCTAGCCAAGAGATAGTCCAAGCGTAACTGCTAGATGCAGAAGCTGCAACGGAAACTCTCCTCCAAACCCGCGTAGAAATTGGGCAACTGCAGTGCGCACAAGTGCTGCTTTGCAATTCTGAGATTGCCTGCCAGAATGAGAACTAGCCTCCTATATTTATACTAATTCTGGTAACTTCCTGGGCCAACTTTCATTCTCGGTATCTATATGTTTAGTATATATTATTATTTTTGGCCGACTTCTTCTCTTGGAGGCTAATAACCTAATATAAATTATCTTCTTGAGCCGACAAGTCTTCTAGGGTTATTAGCCAACTCATTAGGGTTTCTTCTTGCTTCTCGGAGTATTCTATCCTTGTCAGGTTTACACGTGGAGGTAAATACCTCCCACAACTACCATAATATCAACAAGAATTTGTTCTTATCTTAGCAATGCTTATTTTTTTCTTTACACTTAGCAAAACATATAGATAATTTTGATCTTCTAGATTAGGGTTGATTACATCTTTATAATACCTTAATTTTCTTTTTTTCTCTAACTCTTTATCACACCACATTTTTTTCTTAAATTTTTATTTGACATTTTTTTTAATAGTATCTTTATTCTGCAAAATGGTTTCTTCCACGATTCCCCAATAGTTTAGCCAAGATCGGGCATCTTTATTCCATCCTTGCTTTAGTTGATGGTGGTTATGACTTGATTTTGAAGCAATTTTAGGTAGCCTCTTGTCTTCCATGTTGTTTAACTTGTTCTTATACATTAGGTATCTAGTCATAGCCATGCTCTCAATGGGGGAGAGGCTTGTTTCTACGAGGAGGATGTGATCGAGCGTATTTACTTTAATTTTGAGATTGTAGGTTATAAAATTATTTTGTATTTGCTCTATCTTTCTCCAGGATTCACAAGAGATACTACAGCCCCAGACTTCACATCCATAAAGAATAACAGGTGTAACAAGAGTCTCAAAGAGGAGTTTTTTCTTATCCAACTCCAAAGATCAGCTGATTTACAATTGTTTTCAAGCCCATAATAAGCTTTCCATATATATATATATGCAATAGGCCACTAGAAAAGAACCATTTAGTAGAAGAGATCTGGTTCCTGGTCCTGATGCCTCTGGGGTTGAAAGGAAGCTGCTATGTCTCGTGCTTCCCATGTCAATGAAAAATCCAAATCACACATATATATATATATATACATACAATTCCTATATGGAGTGTTGGGGATGCAAACCCCGGGGATGGGTGTGTATGTATATATATATATATATACAATTCCTGTATGGAGTGTTGGGGATGCAAACCCCGAGGATGGGTGGTGTTGGGAATGCAAACCTTGGGGAGACCCATCCCCGAGGATGGATTTAATGGCAATAAAGAGGCTCCACCCATCAGCTCAGAGCTCGTACTCCTCGAGGTTCCTCCCACCAGCACGTAGCATCAACAATCGAAGCTTCGCAACTTACCCGATATCGATAGGACGTCAAGTCAGGTGGAATCCCACGGGTCCACTGACATAATGCATGGCTCAAAATCTAGTGTCGGGGAATTAAATGCTAATAACTATCCGTCCTCAAGCTGAGTCTCAACATTCTCCACCCACGCTAAGATTCTTCATGTTGCGCTCCGCATTGCAAACAATGGACATAAGGAAAAGAAGAGGCTCGACATTTGCTCTGCAATTTGAGAGAGCAATATTTGAGACTAACATTCTCCGGTCTATCAGTGGTAACTGGAACCCTTCTCCTCTTCTCTCACAACGATATCATCCTTCTCTTCGTGCCATAGTCTGCACCATCATGGCTATCCTAGAGGATATCGTCACGGCTCAGGGGTCCCAACTACTTCCACTTCCCGTCAATCTGAAGAATAACAACCAGTCTCGTGAGTGCAGCAGGAGGCATATAATGCAACAACCAACTATCAGATCAACACTCCCCATCGTTTCCAAAGGAATCTAGATGAAGTTGAAGCCACAATTAGCTTGGAAAGAGACATGACTACAGACTCAGAGTTGCCAGAGCCTATGATCTATTGGGTTCTGGACGTAGGGAAAACCAGAGCAAGGGAGACCCGATACTGGAAGACAATAGAACTCTATTGGCATATTAAAACCTTCATGGGACAGATGCTCTAGACAGGGGAGGATGCCCAAAACACCATTTAGCTTCAACTTGATGGTCTCCATCTGATGATCAGAGAAATTCTTGTTCATCTTCCTCCCGCTTCAACCAATCTGGTAGTGCCAGACTCAATTCACAACCAACGATCCGGTCGAGGCAATGTCCAGGAAGACAATCCCCCGGGCACCTCAATTAAGCCTCCTGCTCCCTGAAGTTTGGTACTTCTTAAGTCTTGTTTTTAGCGGAATGTTACGGTAAAAAGAATAGGCATGTGGATCCTTTCAAATTTTCTCTTAAAGCTTATTTTGTATCTCTAGCTTTCAAAGATTTTTGGACAAATTTCAAACAATATATTTGGATTGATGACACTCTTCTCTGCTGCTGGTTTGGTTTCCCAAGTGGTAGGCCAACAACAAGGAATTTTTGTCTGTAAGACTTTTTGAAAAATTAATAGAATCTTGCCTGTGAATTTACAAAAAAAAATAAAATTCTTATATATATATATATATATATATATACATAATTTCTTTATATATACTATATATATATATATATACATAATTTCTTTATATATACTATATAGTTTAGTTGGTTAGCTTGAGTGATTAAGTAATTTTGGTTTATGCAAAAGGTTTTGGAGTCCATCTTTTGGGTTGGTTGTTTTTGTTGTATACCTCATTTGATCTCTCTTACAGAGTCAAGGTGGGTTTTCTCTTGAGATTTTCCTTGAATATATATATATATATATATATAGAGAGAGAGAGAGAGAGAGAGAGAGAGAGAGAGAGAAGCTTCACTAGTTGTCATCAAAATTATGGGGCATTTGGAAAGTGCATTAGTTTATGCTTATGAGTATACTAGGGATGCCATCTAGAAATGTGGGGAAACATATCTTGAGTTTTCTTACAAGGTTTATATCTATCTATCTATCGAGAGAGAGCTCCACTAGTTTTCATCAACATTATGGGGCATTTGGAAAGTGCATTAGTTTATGCTTATGAGTATACTAGGATGCCATCCAAAAATGTGGGGAAGCATATCTCGAGTTTTCCTACAAGGTTTATATATATATATATATATATATATATATATAAGTTCCAGGGGTAGCTCAATCAATGGAACTATTTTCCTAAGGCATGTTGCTGACTGATGATGATTGCAACTATGTGAGACATTCTCCAGCTTACAAACCTGTGAGATGTGGATCATTGTAGCTATGTGAGATATTCTCCAGCTTACAAACCTGAGAGAAATCCCCTGAAGAGGGTGTGTGGTTCCTATCTGAGACAGAGCTGGAACGCAAAGATGACCTCCTCCATACAGAGAGTTGAGAAGAACTCCAGATGATTCTCTTTTGTAACGCAACGAGAAAGGTGATCTGCAGAGTTGGACATGCTGTGGCTGAGCACAAGGTGAACGTGATCCTAGTGGCTGAGCACTAATGAAGAAGTGGTTCTTCTGTGTAATGCAATGAGCCAGAGATATGGACATCCCTATGGATGTGCCCCTAGTGGATGAACACTGGTGGGTGTATAGGATCCCTTGCTATATTGTTCAAGAGTCAGACCTACCTGTAACCCTAATTATAATGTAAATGGTACAGGTTAGTCCCACCTTAATGTGACTGGTAATTAATGTAAAAGATAATTAATCTGGTTAATATTAATTATATTATAAGCTAGTGAAGTCGGCCTTGTTGTGCCAATAGACACTTCTGTTGAAAGGTTCAGTTTAGTATAAGTAAAGGTAAATTCCCCATTGAGGAATCAAATCTTTCACGTGAGTTTGGAAATTTCAGCAAGTACACCTTGGGAAAAGTGTGCACCTCTCTTGAGCGCTAGTCTTCTAGGGTTTGAGCACCCTCTTGTGTGCTAGGTTTTCTTGGTGGTGAAGGTCTTTCTCTTGAAGAATATAACAAAGGATTTGGCTGGGTTTTCTTCCCTTGTTGAGAAGGGTTTCCCAGGATACTTCTTGTGCATGGTGCTTCTTCTTGTGATCTTGGTTGCTGCAACATTAATGGTTATGGTTAAATGCTAAAAATGGAATGAACTTCATGCTTAACCTTGCTTGCTGAAAAATCAACATGGTTTCAGAGTATAGGTATTGAAGAACCCATTGCACAAAACTTCAAGGCAAGCCGTCCTCTTTTTGCAGAACCGTATGACCCTCTTAGGGTTTCTAGAAATTTCGTACGACCCTCCTTCTTTCTTAGTTTCATCCCTTAATACTTGGAAACTGGGGCTAATTTTGACATAGGAGTGTACGACCTCCTTCAACGCACCTCTAGCAAGCATCAAATTGCATTTCCGAGCATTTTGACTTTTTGGCCCTAGGGTTTCTAGGGTTTCGCTAATTTCTGCAGAAATTTCAGTATTAGGGTTTTTGCAACTCATTGAAGAAGCTCTTCAACTCACCAGTGTTCTTCTGTCTTTCAAAGGCTTATTGTTGGTAGTCATATGCCCAACAAAACCAAAAAGTGATAGCCTAGCCTAGTCGTTAGGTTTTCTAACCCAGTTGACAAAGGGTCGTGAAAAATCTAAAATTATGATGAACAAAACTATGATGGAAGTTAAGCTTGATGGATCAAGCAACTTCAAGTTTCTGGAAGACAAGAATTCAAAGGAAGACTTATTGTGGGTGATACAAAAAGGTGTCACTGTGACATACCTCCTTCATGAAGATGTCAAGAGGACAAAGATCATCCAAGATCCATTGGAGAAATCATATCAACACCCTTAGGTATGCACTTGTATATATATTATTTGTATCGTTGTCATGAGGAAAATTGCAGGAGGGAGGAACCTTTTGCTGAAGTCATGGACCTAGAGGGATCTTAGTGCATTCAGAGGAACAACACACTCAAAGTGAAGACTCCAGGTTTGATTGTTGTAATTGTCATTCCTCTAACCTATATTTCTAAAGTTTGCTACATTACAAGTAGGTGTTGTAGCTATGACAACAATCCTTAAATTGTTTTAATTCTAGAGATGCACTCATTATTCTTCTTTAGGAGATATTCTTGTTCTGGTTCCTCTTGTTTTCTTGTTCCAGACAGGTTAATATCAAAGGAAGATGTTTATCCTTCAGAGGGAGCCACTTGACTTAGAGGGAGTCAAAACTATTTGAGAAAGAGGAATAATAGAACCATCATTGGGGCAACCAATGCAATAACACATGATCATAATCTTTCTATGATTCTATGGGCATAAGCATGCATGACACAGTGTATGTTCAGAACAAGAGTATTTACTAGACTTTGAAACCATAACTCCTGAAGAAGTCTTCATCGGAATGAAGCCTGAGATTGAACACTTCAGGTTATTTAGGTGCCCAGTGTATTTTCATGTACCCAAAGAGAAGAAGTCCAAACTAGATCCTTTAGAAAGAAATGATACAATGAATCTTCAAAGACATTCCAGATCAACATCCCTTGTTAGAGATAGATTGAGACAAGCATAGACGTTGTCCTTGAAGAAGAGATAGTCTGTCAAAGATCCAGAGAATCTCAGATGGAGATTAATAGTAAGACAATACCTTCTCCCCCTTCAGTAGTTCAGAGGGAGAAATACATTATTCTAGTTGATCCAGTTGCTCCAGTTGATATGTTCAAAGATATTGCAATAGGGCATAAAAGGCCTACCTAGAATCACTCTGCAAGAGGTAGAGAAACATACAAGCCTCTCAAGGCACATCCCGAGAAAGCAAAAGATATTTTCGAGCTATCCTTCAGTCATGAACCACCTCATTTGATGCTAAGCCTCCTTGTCTTAGAGAAGCAACATGAGAACAGGTATGTCAAGATGCCACAACAAAAGAATACCGGTATATCTTAAAGAATGATGTATAAGATATTATTCAGGGACCAGAAGGGAAGTTTGTGGTAACTTCCAAGTGGATCTATAAGATCAAGCATGCAGTTGATGGAAATGTCGAGAAATACAAAATGAGATCTATAGCCAGAGGTCTCTCACAAATAGAGGGAGTTGTCTATGATGAGAAACTTGATCCAGTAAACCCGATACACTTCCATCTGTACTACCATCCATGAGTTGGACACTATATCAGATAGATAAATTCTTGATGAGTTTGGATTTCAGCAAGAGTGTTACTGATCCAAACCTATATCATTACAATGTTGGTGACGAGAGCCTGATTTTGATGACTCATTCAAAAAGCCTTGTTGTTGGATACAAGTAATCCTTGACTTCTGAATTCAAGATGAAGAATCTGAGTATGATGCACTACTTCTTGGGATAAGAAGTATGACAGAGGATCGATGAGTTTTTTTTTTCTAATCCGAGTCAAAGAAAATATACAGTGAAAATATTAAAGAAGTTCAAGTATGACATAATGCAAAATCCACCGTGATGGATTTAAAGAAGAAGATTGATGATGATTCATAGGACACTGATCCACAACTGTTTAGATCATTGATGTATCTGGTTAACACCATACTTGATTCATGTCATTCAGTGAATGTGCTTAGTCATTTCATGAGTCAACCGATACAAACTCACTAGACAACAACAAAACATGTATTAAGATATATACAAGGCACAATTGGAAATGGCCTGAGATATGCCTCCAGTGTGAACTTGAGTTTGCAGAATATGTCGATTCAGATTGAGAAGAAAGTACAGTGGACAGGAAGAGAACATCCGGTTGATGTTCTATCGTGAAGTTTTCCATGGTTTCCTGATGCAACATGAAACAAAACTCCGTGGCCTTGAGTACCAGAGAGACAGAGTATATAGCATCGAGTGTGTGAAGCAATGTGGCTTTACAAGCTTCTGACAGATTTACTTAACGATGAGATGGATCCTATGATGATAACCAAGAGCCATGTGTAAAGCTCCTTGAGAACCTAATGTTTCCTGATGGATTGAAACACGATGAGATGAAATATCCTTATATCAGAGATATGATGCAGAGGAAAATCGTACACATGCAGTACCTTCCTACACATGAGCAGATTGCAAACATCTTCACCAAACTAACTTGGTGAAGAATGCCTCCCTAGTTGAGAGGGAGTGTTGATGACTCCAACCAAGACAAAATTCAAAGTACATCTGTGTGAGATATGGCATGATGAAGAATGCCTCCCTAGCTGAGAGGGAGTGTTGATGATTGCAGCTATGTGAGACATTCTCCAACTTACAAACCTGTGAGATGTGGATCATTGCAACTATGTGAGATATTCTCGAGCTAACAAACCTGAGAGAAAGCCCTTGAAGAGGGTGTGTGGTTCATATATGAGACAGAGTTGGAATGTAGAGATGACCTCCTCCATACAGAGATTTGAGAAGAACTCCAGATGATTCTCCTATGTAATGTAGTGAGAAAGGTGATTTGCAGAGCTGGACGTGCCTGTGGCTGAGCACAAGGTGAACGTGATCCTAGTGGCTGAGCACTAGTGAAGAAGTGATTCTTCTGTGTAATGCAGTGAGTCAGAGATATGTACATCCCTATGGATGTGCCCCAAGTGGATGAGCACTAGTGGGTGTATAAGATCCCTTGCTATATTTTTCAAGAGTCAGACCTTCCTGTAACCCTAATTGTAATGTAAAGGGTACATGTCGACCCCACCTTAATGTGACTGGTAATTAATGTAAACGATAATTAATATGGTTAATATGCTAATGAGGTCGACCTTGTTGTGCCAATAGACACTTCTGTTGACAGGTTCAATTTAGTATAAGTATAGGTAAATTCCCCATTGAGGAATCAGATCTTTCATGTGAGGTTGGAAATTTCAGCAAGTACACCTTCTTGGGAAAAGTGCACACCTCTCTTGAGTGCTAGTCTTCTAGGGTTCGAGAACCCTCTTGTGTGCTAGGTTTTCTTGGTGGTGAAGGTCTTTCTCTTGAAGAATATAGCAAAGGATTTGGCTGGGTTTTCTTCCCTTGTTGAGAAGGGTTTCCTAGGATACTTCTTGTGCATGGTGCTTCTTCTTGTGATCTTGGTTGCTGCAACATTAATGGTTATGGTTAAATGCTAAGAATGGAACGAACTTCATGCTTAACCTTGATTATTGAAAAATCAACACTGACTAGGAGGTCACAAGTCACAACTACCCTTCATCTGATATTTTCAAGGAAAGGGATCTCACAAGTTTTTTTTTTTTTAATTTGTCTATGTTATAAATCTGTATAGCATAAATGCATATATATGAGCTCCAAGGTTTAGATCAATCAATGGAACCATGTGCACAAGGCATGTTACCAATGTTGGCCCGACCCTTGACCAAGTTTTGAGAGAACATTGGTTGTGTTTGACCATTTTTGGGACTTCGACAGGCTGGTCGAAGATGGAGCACCCAGGAGAAGCAGAGATCGCGGGATCTCGCTTATTTTGCGGGATTTTTGGGCTTTTAGGGTTTCTGTAACGGGTATGGGATGTCGGCCCATGGGTTTTACCCATGTTTAGGCCTTTTTGTAATGTATAAATAGAGATCTAAGCAATGTAAGAAGAAGGGAGATAAAAGACTAGAATCGACATAGTGCAGATCTGGTTGGCTTTTGTGCATACTGTGTGTTGAGACTTGCAGGGCTAAGTGTAAGTGATTGTAAGAGGCTTTGTGTAGACAAACTGTGTAGGGATCTGTGCCTTGACCCTATTTTGAGGAAGGTGGATCTAGTGCATTGTGCGCAGATCACTTGTCCAGTGGGAAGTTGGCTCTGTGGCTCTTTGCCTGTAAGAAGATTGAAGGAGACTAATAAAGAAGAAGAAGAATTGGTGGACGTAGCCCCACACTGGGGTGAACCACGTATATCCTATGTTGATGTGCTTTGTGCGATGTTGTTGATGTTGTTTACGCTGTTTATCTGTTAGTGTAATGATCTTTATGTATGTTAGATAGATGTATGCATGCTTAGTGCCCTATTGATGATAAATGAATGCTAGATCTGATCCAATACTATGTGCTAAGTGATGAAAAATACTTGATCTTGGTTGCTACTGCGCTGTTATGTATCTAGGGTTTAATCTGAGATGTGAATGTATTTATGAACTAATGCATGTTATTGGCTAAATGCTCTGTTAAGTGTTGTAATCACAGATCTGTGTCCCAGCTAGGTTGTAAACACCTGAGTCCTACAACCCCCCCTGGCTCTACCTCGGGTGAGACTTCATCTGCTTCCCAGGTGTTGCCGAAAGGGCTGGTAGTTATGGTTTTGTTGGTGCGTTGTTGAAGCGTTGAACCCTTGGTCTGCCCCTGTGCCAACAAATGGTTCCGTTGCGAAACCGTGTTTGCTGGGAACTGAAGAAAAGAGAAAGCTTTGTGTGTAGATCTGTTGCTATAGTGCACAAACTTTGTGCTAAGAAAGGAACTAGATCTGAAGAAAAGAGGTAAGATCTTAAAGCTTCATGCTCTGATAAATGTAAGATAAGTGGAGATTTTTTCTTCGAAAGTATGAATCTAGGTATGTTTGATAGATTTTGTCCTAGTCTGAAAACTAGGGCACAACTAGAAGAAAGAATCGATCTGAATAGATTTGATAGATATAGTGAAATATATGTTATTCCTATGCATAGAAAGAATTTTGGGACTAACAAATGGATGCAGGAACCTAGAAAGATTTTTTTCAAATTGCAGGTCCATCACTGTGATCCCAGTGTGTAGTACATAAAAGGTTGGGGATTGTTTAAAAGAAAGAGAGGATTGACACTGTGTTATAATGGCAGAAGACTAGGACATCTTGCTAAGGAATGCCCTGGTACAAGTCCTATTTGCCGTTGTTGTAAAGATATTGGCCATGAAGTTGAGGATTTCCCTAGAGTGATTGCCAAAGTTGAGAAGATGAACATGAGACCAGAAAACTATGAAGAAGGTCAAGGGACTAAGGATATGTTAGAAAACCAGAAAGAATAAGAGACTATGTTATTACAGCTAAAAGAAACACTGAATGATCACAGAGACATCGATTTACCAGAGATATTCAAAGAGAAGCAACACATAGAAACAAGAATATGAGACTTTGAAATAGATTGTGTCTTGGATGAAGAAACACATGTGAATATTATGCCAGTAAGAACTTGGGAAATTTTGGGAAAGCCTGCTATAGTACCTTCATTGGGAAGGATAGGCTTGTTTAAAGGAAAGATGATAACCCAATGTGGAATAATTATTAATGTATCTATGATCGCTCATGAAACATCAACCGAAGAAGAATTTGAAGTCATTAAGTTTGTTGAGAACAACGCCCGATTTCCACTTTTGTTAGGAAAGACTCGGATTGAGAAAGATCAGATCCGAAGGAAAGCAGAGGAGGAAGCTACAGAACAGAAAAATCAGGAATTAAGGGACTTCATAGCCAGAAAAATAGTGTGACTAATAGAAGAACAAGAGGATAAGTCGAAGCAACAGAGGGCCAGAGAACTAGCTATCGAAGCTGGAAGAACATAAGAAGGTTTAAAGAACCTGTCCATACACAAAGGAAGTGCATTCACCCCGGAAATAGTAAGAGAAGAGGTCTTACCTTTGAACCCTTTGGAAGACCCTTAGCAATGCGAAGTTACTACACTAAGGGAAGAAAAGAATAAGAATGGAAAGATGAATCCAGAGACTTAAATCACAGGAAAGAAGGCCATAAAGCTTAGTAAGAAGAAAACAACATTAGAAAAACTACAAGAAGTTCCATAAAAGATTTCGCAGAAGGAAGGCTTGCAGAACTTGAACCTCGTTGGGATAGCAGAACTGCGTAGAATGGAACTTCACCACGACGAAGCTATATGACCATTGGATGCATCTAGACCGTTAGAACGACGCTCCATAATGGATATAAATGTAGTTATTACCAGAAAGATCACTATTGGAACGTTGAGACCACGCCATAACAGATGGATTCGTATTGATTAAGGCATTTCGACCCGTTGAAGGAATCCGTTACGACGTTGCTTATTTAATCCGTCGAATGCTGTGCCAGGACCACTTTTTGCAAACTGAAATATCTGAGCTAATAGAGAAGTGATCACATATTGCGCTGTGCTATCTAGACCTCGCCGTCCGTTTGATTACCTGGTCTGTCTGTTCGCCTACCCGATCTCCGTGATTACAAGTGTGAATGTCGGGTGAGCATAGCGCTCTAGAGTAGTCTGTAGAGGATATTTTGATCGACCTCATGGTTGAGAAAGTCATGTATGTAGGAATACATGCATCGTCGACGGGCGGATTGCAAGCATCCCCCTTGACTGGAAGTCGATCTAGCCGAACCACGAATGAGAAAATAAGCAAACACTGTGACGATCTGGCTAACACGAAGCAGATCCTGTCGGTCTTTCCTGACTACACCTCGCCGTTGGTTGGTGCAGTTAGCCGTGACAGTGTCCCGCGTGACTTTGAGTACATGCTCATCACTGCGTACCTCCCGAAGGGGATACACATAGTTGGACCCCAGTTGGGACTGATCCCAGCTCTCAAGATCAACGACTTCAACCTCGGAGACCGAAAGAACTATGCGATGCTCGCACTGCATAGGTACTTGATGAAGATGACTCAGAACAAGCCCAAGATAGTTCCCCAACCGTGGATTAAGGAGCTCGCATCCTCCACGATATTGAATGTAATGAAGATCCCCCACTTCGGCCGACATCAAGAGGTTAATGCTTTCCTTAAACTCCTCCTGTCGTGCTACACTGTAGATTATCTTTGGTTAGATAGGCGCATCACTGTGGATCCGATGCTGATCCACCTAATCACTAGATTAAGCATGCATGGACTAGACCCTCACCAGTTCTACCCAGGGAAGACGTTAGATCGCTCCCTGGCACAACAAATAAAGGAATCCTATGACGATGTAGAGAAGGGAAAGCGAGGCTACAAGGTAGCCTCCATCCAGGATGGAACAATGCGCCTTGCTTGCCAACTGATCATTGGCAAGCTCGTCCGACACAAGTCACAGGGTTCGTAGTCGATCTCGCAGGGAAGTGTGTCGAAGGAATGCAGTTGAACTGGGCGAGTTACCTTGTCAACGAGTTGGAGAAGGACTGTTGTGAAGCGCAGGACCAAGGATACAAATTTCATTTCAGTTGGCTACTGATCTTAATCGCATTTGTCTCTTGGCAAATGTCGAAAGGAGTAGCCATCCCAGAAGTTGAGCCATCAGAACCGTTGGCCGCGAGGTTCACTACCTTGTGGTATACAAACGATATGGCGAAGCAGTGGCGGTCGAATGCTTTCTTCCATACTTATTACTTACAACTAAAGAGCGCCATTGAATCCTTTCCCCGAATGACATCGAATACACTCCATCGGTACAGGCCGCTAGCAAAGTTCCGCGCAAATCGACACTTCATCTACATCATCGCGCGCGGGGACGAAAGTAAGGAGGAGTTGCAGTCTTACTATAAGTTGACTAAGGAAGACATGGAATAGATCACTAAGGAATGGCCAACACAATTCCTTGTACCAGTCGAATATGCAGAGCTCTCCGACCTTGACATCATCGGAAGTCCATTAGTCACTCGAGTTGAACATGATGGGTAGAGAAGCGCAAAGAAAAAGAAGAAAAAGGACGAATTCCAAGACATAGAAAGTGATGAGAAGGACAGTGCATCGAAGGAAATTACTTCTGACTCACCTGCAGGAGGAGGAGGAGACGAAGTGAACCAAGAGGAAGGAGGGGAAGAAGGAGAAAAGCAGGACAAAGGCGAAGCCACACTGCCGAAGGATCCCCTCACCACAGCAGAAGCATCGCAGAAGAGGAAGGTTTCCCCGGAGAAACCTTTGGCAAGAAAGAAGGCTCGCGCCAACAAGCCTCCGTCAAAGAATGTGCTCATAGTGGATGATATTGATCTCATCATCGCAGCTATAGAAGACGCTTCAGAAGACATCTTGCAAAAACAGGGAGCAAAGCAGCAGTCGATGTATGGCATAATAGAGAAAGAGCTTAAGGACATCCATCGAGCTATCCATTCAAGCCGCGTAGTGCTTACTGCGCCATCTTCAACAGAAAATGTAGAATTGGGGGATGAGCCCATCCAATTGCGAAGGTTAACAGGTGTGACAGAGGTTCGACTTCGTCGAGCCCAAGAAGAAAAGGAGAAGGCCACAAAGGCCTTAAAGCAAGGAAAGGCGCAGGCCACAAAGGCCTTAAAGCAAGAAAAGGAGGAGGCCCTAGAGAAATTTTGAGTTGCGCAGAAGGAGAAAAGTGAAATTCAGGAGGAGCTCGAGCAGAACAATGCGAAGATACAGGAAGAGAAAGACCAACTGCTCGCAGAGTAGATTGCAGTAAAAAAAGCAGTAAGTAGAGCACTTCGGTCTGTGCCAGGCTTGGCACAGGAGGAATCGACATCAACCGAAATGCAAGTGGGGAAGCTCGCCGAAGCCATTCAACAGCTTCAAGCACGGGTAATGGAGCTAGAACTCCAAGCAGTACCTAGCACTCTGCAAGAAGTGGCGATCAGAGGGAAGAAGCTGCTAGGAACGTAGGAGAAAGAATCAAGGCATTGGCCTCAAAATGAAAACAATTGAGTGATCGAAGTGCGCAGACCTATGAGTGTCTTGCAGAAGATCCGGAGCTGAGGAGATTGGAAGCACAACTCCATGAGGCAGAGCAACATGCCTCCACTGTGCAAGCACAGATGAAGCTTCTTATTGCAGTTGAGAAGATGAAGAGGTCGGAGGAGCAATGTGCAGTCCAACAACAGGTTATTTCCATCTAGAGCAGAGTTATGGAGGTTACATAGAGACTCCAGCTAGTGCAGGATGAAGCCTGTACGCTTTTTGAAGAGATCAAGGGACAAGGCTCACAACTGGAACATATGGTCGTGATAGTGGAACAATGCTTGGAAGGGCCTATCATCGAGCAAGTTATTTAGGAGTTCGGCGAGTAGGAGGCTCTGGCGAAGCAACAAGTCGAGGCATCTCGAGTTAAGATCAAGACCTTCGAAGCAATGTTGCCCAGATTAGAGTGACTCAGGATGAGTCACAGGTGAGTGTTGGGGGCCTGTTGGCCCTCGACAAAGTTTTGAGAGAACATTGGTCGTGTTTGACCATTTTTGGGACTTCGACAGGCTGGTCGAAGATAGAGTGCCCAGGCGAAGCGGAGATCGCGAGATCTCTCTTATTTTGCGGTCTTTTTGATATTTTAGGGTTTATGTAACAAGTATGGGATGTCGGCCCATGGGTTTTACCCATGTTTAGGCCTTTTTTTAATGTATAAATAGGGAACTAAGCAATGTAAGAAGAAGGGAGATAAAATACTAGAATCGGCTTAGTGCAGATCTGGTTGGATTTTGTGCATACTGTGTGTTGAGACTTGCAGGGCTAAGTGCAAGTGATTGTAAGAGGATTTTGTAGACAAACTGTGTAAGGCTCTATGACTTGACCCGATTTTTAGGAAGGTGGATCTAGTGCACTGTGCGTAGATCACCTGTTCAGTGTGAAGTTGGCTCTGTGGCTCTATGCCTGTAAGAAGATTGAAGGGGACTAATAAAGAAGAAGAAGAGTTGGTGGTAGTAGCCCCACAGTGGGGTGAACCGCGTATATCCTGTGTTGTGCTTTGTGCAATGTTGTTGATGTTGTTTATGCTGTTTATCTGTTAGTGTATTGATCTTTATGTATGTTAGATATATGTATGGATTCTTAGTGCCCTATTGATGATAAATGAATGCTAGATCTGATCCAATACTATGTGCTAAGTGATGAAAAGTACTTGATCTTGGTTACTACTACACTGTTCTGTATCTAGGGTTTAATCTGCGATGTGAATGGAATTATGAATTAATGCATGTTATTGGCTAAATGATTTGTTAAGTGTTGTAATCACAGATCTGTGTCCTAGCTAGGTTGTAGACACTTGAGTCCTACAACCCCCCCTGCCTCTTCCTCGGGTGAGACTTTATCTGCTTCGCAGGTGTTGCCGAAAGGGCCGGTAGTTAGGGTTTTGTTGGTGCGTTATTAAAGCGTTGAACCCTGGGTTTGCCCCTGTGCCAACAACCAACCATGAGGTCATAGGTCATAACCACCCTCCATCCATATATTTTAAGGAAGGGGATACCACTAGGTTTTCCTTGGAAATGTGCATATGTGCGCATGTGTTATGAATCCCTATGGCATAAATGTAAATGTTGGTTTTACTATCAATTATATGAGATTTGATTGACAATACTTGCAATGATTAAAAATGGGAATTAGTGCATGTATGGAATATGCAACTAAAATTTAGATTCACTATTCTTGTTGATGCATGCCATCCTTACCTTGATTTGAGAGATGAAATTGATAACTAAGAAAGTAGGACCTACATTTAATCCAAAATTCTACTGGAAAGCCATTATCATTGAAAAATCAATGATATAGATATATTAACATGCACTAAAATCGTTGTGGGTAATGCATAAAATTCCTGTAAATAACATAAATATTTTATGTAAATAACATAAATAATTTACTATTGGAAACATCATCTTCTTTGAATTAGAGATCTCAAATTTAGATTCACTATTCTTGTTGATGCATGCCATCCTTACCTTGATTCGAGAAATGAAATTGATAACTAAGAATGTAGGACCTACATTTAATCCAAACTTTTATGGGAAAACCATTATCATTGAAAAATCAATGATATAGATATATTAACATGCACTAAAATTGTTGTGGGTAATGCATAAAATTCCTTGTAATAACATAAATAATTTACTATTAGAAACATCATCCTCTTTGAATCAGAGATCTGGCTGAAAATTTAAATTTCAAATTCAAAAAAATTGTTTGTCTTATTGTTGAACCATTGTAAATTTCGAAATCCAAATTTGGAAAAAGGGGTGGATTTATGGTTTTATTTGGAAGAGTTATTTGGCTTTCCATGGGGCCACAAATGACAACCATGGGGTTTTCCTTCATGGGGCCACCGTAGTGCAACCAAAAGGAGGGCACAACATTCCCCCTCTTAGTGAACTAATTTTTAAAATTTTGCAAGAATAACAAACTATAGTGCAATTTGACTAGCATACTATATCCCTTGGTGTAGGTTAAAACAATCTCAATAAGTGATTATGTTGCTTTGGAAAGTATATGTTAACTGACACATAAGTTGAAAAGTGGGAATTCCATGTAGCTATTCCGACTAAACAATATCATGTAGGTATGTTTTTTTAGTAGTAGTGGGGTATTAATGTGGAAAAAAATTCCCACTAATTAATATCATGTAGATATGGTTTTTGGTAGTAGCGAGGTAATAATGTGGAACAAAATCCCGAGCACCATTAATTGCAATATATTTTCATGGATAATACTATACTAGTATGGAGGCATTGAGGACCTATCATGAGGAGGTACCTTATATTTTTATGAAAAGCAATTATGATATTGTTGGGCAGATATAGAAAAGTCGTGTATTAAGAGCTCTTTATGTGTATCTTATGGCTAGTGTATGAATGCAAATGGCCTTGGGCCACTCAGTTGCTATAGCTAAAATGCCCATAAAAAGTTATACAATCTACTCATGAGTGCATCCAAGGTTGCCTTTAATAATCAACATTGCATAATTTTGTTTTTATGTAGTTAGGCATGGGTTTGTTGGCTTTCTACCCATGATAATTAAAAATGATATTAAACACTGGTCCCCCACGTATCATCAATCACAATATATTTGCATGGATAATATTTTACATGTATGGAGGCATTGAAGATCTCTAATGAGGAGGCACCTTGTATTTATAAAAAACACTTATGATATTGTTGCGCATAAATGGAAAATTCGTGTATTAAGAGCTCGAGACCTTTATGTGTAGTTTATGGCTAGTGTATGAATACAAATGGCCTTGGGCCTCTTAGTGGCTATAGCTAAAATGTCCATGAAAAGATATACTATCTACTTGTGAGTGCATCCAAAGCTAGACTATTATTAATAGTCAACACTGCATATTTTTCGTTTTTGGGTAATTAGACACGGGTTTGCTGACTTTCTATCCATAGTAACTAAAAATAATATTAAACTCTTCGGTCTTGAGATTGAGATAAGTTTCGATTATCATTGAAAATGATCATGAAAATTCATGGGATATTATGTCTCACATCCCACAAGTCAATGGGAAAATGTGAATGCATACCCATTTCTTGTAGGAATGCTCCTGTGATATATATATGCATGTTCAACTTGTTGGAGCACTCGATTTAACAACATAGATGCATTGTTAAATATCGGTAGACATTTCCAATGTCCTTTGATGTGCACGTGGAATTTGTTCATATGTCAATACATGCATGCACGAGTGGGTTGTTTAGATTGACTATTTGTTGACTATAATATTTAGTTAAGTAGATTCCTAAAACTATGCCTTGAGAGATATAAGACTTCTCTACATAGGTATAAGTTAATCTCTATTATGTGACCACTGACCATTGTGATATCCTCTTTGTACTACAAAATGACATAGTTACGATCCAAGCTTGCATGCTTTTCTTCGATATTGTATGGCACCTGGGACTTTTTTGTGTGTCCTTTATTCCCCGATGCCGTACTCTATTGTAGTCTACATTTGACATATGCATTTGTGCAAGCCACATTGCATGCCTTCTCTCTTACCTATGGTTTCCCCCTCTCTATGTAAACAATTATTGCATATTGTTGTGTTTCTCTCACCAAGTATCATTTATGCAATATCAACAGGGTTGCATGTATGGTTTTCCAACTTGATTGTTGGTCATTTGTGATTCTTGTCTTGAGCTCATGAGAAATAATAATAGATGGCATCTTGATCGTTTCATAACTATCGATCAACTTAACCTAAGAAATGATACTATTTTCAATACCTTAGATATTGAGGATGTATGCATACATGCTTATTAAATATCGTAGTGTTACTAATGCAAATCGTGTGGCTTCTAATGAGGTAATAATGTGATGTATTATTTGTTAATTTTACATTTAAAATAATATAATGTTTTTTAGTATTGAAAGTTGAGTAAGGCAAGTTGATAAAAGACAACACGACAAAATCAATTTCTCATTAAAAGTATTATTAAATATTAATAAATGTCTTCAATAAGATAGGGACTAGCCACCTTGTTTCTTATACTAAGAGTCTTAGCTGGAAGAAACTTCCATCCATCTTGATATTATATTCTTCATCTATTTGTAGAGATGAACAAAGGGCCTTAAATCATTCCATCCAACACTTGACTTCAACGCTTTTGTTGGTGTAAATTTGTGACAAGGGTCAACAAATCTAGAAATCTAGAGGTCGCTTCAATATTACAAACAATAACAAGGAATACAACTAGAAACCCTAGTTTAAATGGAAATGTTTATCTTGAGATTCATGCTATTCATGTTAACATAAATAAAGTTCAAAATAAATAAATAAATCATAATAGGAAATTCATGAAAGAATGAAACAACAATCTATTACCCAATGGAAATCTTTACAAAGCACTTGTGAAGAATCCCCTTAAGATGGCGATCTCCTTGGCCTACTCTTTGGGAGGGTTCTTTCTATTCCCTAAGTGTATGATTGCTTTCTTTCCCTAGTGGCTGTGTGTAATGATGACTACTGAGGAAAGTGATCTTGAGCTCTAGTGAAAATCCAACACAAAGATTGAATATGAGAAATGGGGAAGAAATCCTCTTGGTTTGATAAGCAAAAGTTTGAATTTCATTTCTTTTGTTTTCCTTTTAAAAATAATTCCAAGAGGGAAAAATCAAAAATGTTTTTTTAGCTTTATCATGTGAAAATAACTTTAGGAAAGTGGTTCCTTTAAGTTATAATTATGGGATATAGTGTAAAAGTGGTTTTTTCTTGTGGTACCCATACTATTGACAATGCATTTTGGTAAACCTAGCATTTTGGTCTAGGTGATCAATTTTTAGGTGATAATAGATGCTTCCTAATGTATGGGGATATGAACACATCGTATGATCAAAATACATTATATTTTTTTTTACCAAGGAATGAGACAACCAAGGAGAGAGAGAAGTGCCATGGGGAGTAGAACTGCCCATACAAGAAGCCGACGGAGACCCCTTGCCAACATGAAAGTCATAAGGTGGTGAGTTACATGATCTCAATAGGGATGAGGTAGGCATACCCATGCTCATCGAGATAACTCATGATAATGATTACAATGGTTTGCCCGTCATAGAGTGGTTGAATTGGTGAGACAACATGAGATATCAAATACAATATGGTGCTGGAAAAAGATGATTGGAGTAAAAATAATGAAATAAACAGTCCCATATACATGTCCCTGGGTCAAAGGACTAGGTTTACATCATAATTGCTGCTAGTCTGGGTACATAGGAACTGATGTCCCCACCCTAGGTGAAGGGGGGTGGAAACAACCCAAGAAGCCATGTTGAATAAGAATGGGGCTCTAAAGATTTGAAATGAGCTAATTGAAGGGAAGCTCAAACTGAGGGATTTGAGAACGATGGAACTGATCCAATCAAATATCAAGAACTACATCTGAGGATGGATCATGGATATATGTATGAATCTCAATGACGCTATGATGAGTTGAAGTCGAGCATGTAAGTTGTTACCAAGTCCAAGAGCAATAAGGAATCTCTCAGCTTGGTCTAAGGTAACCCATTAAAGAGGTGTATAGGTACCATGGTACGTAGGACTAACCCATAGAATGAAGGTGCTGATGTCCATAGGGGGTGTCCATCGGTGCCGAAGAATGAAAGGGAGGCCTTAGGCCCAACATCCAAAGTACAAGTGAAGTTATAATTCTGGAATCAAATGCTGATGCAGGAACATGTGGGGGAGTACCTGAAGGGAAACTCCCTCTTCAGGTCTGATGCATTTTACACATGTTCGGTGAAATGGTACAATCAAGTGGATCACAAAACGATTCTCAAGTGTGCAATGATGAGATGAAGTCAAGCATGTAAGAAACAACCAAGTGAAAGAGCATTGATGAATTTCCTTTCTTGGTTTGAGGCACCCACCAAGGATGGATATGAGTCCAAGGTACACAATCCTCTAAGCCAGACCCATAGAATACAAGTATTGAAGTCAATAGGGGAAGACTTGTTGAAGGCAAGCGAATGGGGAATCCTTGAATTCAACATGAGGTAGAAAGTAAAGTGTGACTAACATAGAGTTTGACACCGAAGGTGGACAAGAAGGAAATGAGAGGTGGACTCAAGACTTCCCTTGTTCAAAGCATAAATGCAAGGATGACCTAGAAGCCACTGAAATCATTCCACGAGGAATGGTCGATTACCGAGCACACAAATTTTCAAGAACATAAAGGTGAACCACTGAGATAACTAGAGGTCAAAGATGTGCAACAAAGGATGGGTATGACTCTCAGAGGTGATGAAAAACTATAATAGCACACAATGTGGAATTGAGTAGACTCCATGGGTCATGAAGGTGACTCATGTCAAATGATTTGAACAAAGGAAACATAGGGATGCTGCAAAAAACTGAACCAAGTACTATAAAAGCACGAATCCCTATTGATATTTCCAAAGAGGTGCCAGGAGGAAAGGGTAAGATATGTAGTACCAAAAGGAGAATACAATAGATTGAACCATTTTGTTGAAAGACATAGTATCCAATAAAAATCCCGCGGGGGAAACCAAATGGGGATATATATTGAAAATGAGGAGATAAATTCCCTAGAAAATAACCAGATGGTGGTAATGTTGAATGTGAAAATTGTGAATGGAAGTGATCAATGGTAGGGAAATCAATTTCATTCTCCTCGAGGGTGGGTGAATGGTGGCATAAAAAATAATAATTGCCATTGTATGGATGGAGCAGAGGGATTATGATACATGATAATCCAACAAATAACAACATAAATGTGGGAGTCTAAAGGGTGTGGCTATGAACATGATGAGAATAAATGCATGTAAATCAACTCTTGTATGTAGACTAATTGGACTCCCAATTCCTAGGGGGGTTCAAGGAATGAACACCAAAAGTAAATAAGGGTCACTATTCAAGGGCACCCATGTGAGTAAGGCTCTATCACTGAGTAGATGGAAAATGCAAAAGATGGAGGGGATAGTCCATATACCAAAGTGAGGGGGGTCCTATAGACAATTTTTCAGGGAATGAACGGAAAATGCAACAAATATAAAGGAGTTAAACAATGCTAAATTCCATTGTCTTTCACATTAGGAGGTCCAATCTCAATGATGGGTTTACTATTGGCTTGGAAAAACCTTTCTCGCCCGAGGGAAAGGTCCTCTACTACTAGGATTTGGTGTTCTAGAGGAGCAAAATCCAATTGATGAAAAATGTCAAGGGCATCACGAAATTGAGGCAGTTTAGGAAAATGATGAGAATAGTGGCCATAGGTGTCACACAAAGCACATGAGTAATTTGTGCACAAAGACTTAACAAACTTAGTTGATGACTCAAGGAGAGTAATGTGCACAACATGTGTTGAAGGACTTGGTTATAAATTGTCAGTGTTATAAATTTCTTTGAGTTCTAGGAGCCTAGGACGATTGCTAGTAACATCACCAAGGATATCACATAAGGCACATGGAAGTATGGCCCTAGATGCTATGTTTTGGGTGGCCATGGCTTGTTTAGGATTGCTTGTGCCCACTTTATTTTTGGGTTTTCCCCCTTTGTCAATTCATTTCCCAGTCTGTATTGGTTGAGGTGGGGCCTATGTAGGTGCCTTAGGGGTTATAGGGGTCATTGGTATTGGTTGAACATGAGTCAAGGCCAAATATGGAGTTGACACAGAGGGTGGAAAAATAGTAGAAGGGGGATCCAAGTACCAAATCAGGATCCCTAATGTGAAGTTAGGAAAATTCAATGTGGCCATGACAAGGGTACTTGCTATTCATGGAGGAAGAAATAAGAAAGGGACTTGGCCAAAGGGGTAATGCGGATAGTTGCAATCAGATGAAATTTCAACTCAAAAGTGTCCTCCTAAGGAAAAATCAAGAAATTAATAAAATAATGTTGTATAGACAATTTTTTAATATTTGTTTTTAATATTTCACTTTTATCGACGCTGCCCATGGTTATTTCACTTTTATCAAAGTTATTGGACCAATTTTCCAAGGTTTAAAGTTCAAAAAAAAATATTAAATATTATTAAAAAATAATATATAAATTTACACTTAAAATTATATTGTAGAATTAATATTATATATATTTAAAAATCACTAGTGAATTATTAATATATAAAATTACACATACTCAAAATTATACGGTAGAATAAATAATATATATTCATTTAAAAATTATTAGTGAATTATTTCATGTGTGTGTATATATATATATACTTTTTTTTTTTTAAATGTGTTAAAGCTTATCATAATTCATTCATTGTGATTGAAGGAAAATTATGATATATATGTTTGGATAAACTTGACTCGGTAAAAGAGTCAAATATATTTTAAGTAAACAAGTGGGTTTTGGGCCCATGGTATTGGCACACCATGGTTTTTGTGTCCCACGGTTTTGGTAGCCCATAGTATTATTACCATGGATTAATCATTTCTCAATGCTCATAATAAAGATATAATTTAAAATGAAAAATCTAGAAATTACACCATTATCATAAGCATAATATTGAACTAAAAATCTAAAGATTATACCACTTTGATAATGAATATTATAGGATTTCCTACGAATTGTTAGTAATGAAAAGTGCCAATGCAATGCATTAATACTACCTCAATACACTATCTCTCATTTATTACAACTATTGGAAAATTGGTTATCATATTAATTCCACTCTCAATATCCAAGACAATTTCGGGCAGCCTGGGCAGTGATCATGCATAGCGTAGATAAATTATATTATTAAAAAATACCACCAATCTCCAAATTATATAATAAAAAATTTCCTTAGGCATGCACTTCTTTTGAATTTTAAAGCATTTTGATTGGCTAATATTGTATGACATGGAATTGGTATTAGGGTTGGGGGCCACATTTTTTAACCAAATTTTCTCTAATGGGGGCATTTTGCCTTAATGGAACCTTAGGTACCATGGGAGGTAGGTCTGCACCTGGGTAAGGAATATGTAAAGGTCCATTATTGGATGGAGGGGGATTATAAGACTTAGTAGGTTGTGCTTCAAGGTGCATTCCTTATTGATGGGATCGAGTGGTGAGGTTGACAATAGTTGAATCTAAGTAAAGGATTTGGTAATTCCCATTCCTAGAAGTGGTGGAAGTGGGAGGTGGTCCATAAGTAGACACTAAAAGTAACACAATATTTATTAGTACATAGGTTTTGTTTCTTCCCGTGCTTGGGATGGGGATTGTTACCTTGGCCTTGGGTTGTGGCAAGTTGATTGCCCACAACATTAGTATTAGGTTGAGGGTTTTGGTTCCCTTAGTTCCCATGATTTTGGTTATTCTGCTTACTCTTCCCTTTTTTCTTCTTCTTATTTTGATTAGGGGGATTGACAACACTTTGTTTTGCGTACACTTTCCCTTGTGGGGGGAGTGTAGGATGACCAACCAAGGTTTGGGGTATCGTTGCTAGAGGGACTGCAGTGGATGGAGGTGAGATAAGAAAGGGGTAATAGGGACTCATGGAAGCCCCACCACAAGAAGCGTTGTTACAAGCAAGCCCATGTACATGTGGATGTTCATGGGGTGAGGGTACAAGGTACTAGTGCCCATATGAGATGAAGAGAGTGAGGAATTGTCACACACTCGACGCCTATGTACCCTTTTAAGGGATAGGATATAAATTTTTATTGCTTTCCCTCATCCATCTCAAATCCTCTTCCCAAGGTCTCCATCATCTTTTTCTCATCAAGAGATTTCCAACGACTGTTACCATGCTAAAATCCAAGCTCTGAGTCGAAAGATATGACTCCCTGAACTTCTCGGAGTATCATTGGTCAAAGTCCATGTGGCTCCACGTCATCCATACCACCCCACTTGGAACTGACTCGACCTAAGTCGTTATCCTTTAGCGATGACATGGCCACTAGAGGGGCGGTTGTAGGGAATGTTCCCCGAGCCTTCGCGATTATCCGGCCTTCGACCCTTTGTCATTCATGTACATGTATGAAAACATCCCCAGGGACCAAAGTCTTATAGTCTCTTTCCTCGTCAGAATCTATGGTGGAACTTGGTCCGCCTGTATATCTAAAAACTGAGATTCATCCACACTCAACCCATGCTTTAGACCTGACAAGGGGGGTCCCACACTTACTCGCGAAAATTCCTACAATGCCACATGGAGCTATCTGGGCATGCTGCATCACCATAGAATATGTGGGCCTGACCAATCGAAGTTGGACACTTCAACATGGGAAACTTCAATGCTTCAGTGCTTAACACATCTTCCTACATCCCCGAATCTCTTGAAGTCCTGGAGTTTTGAAGTTCTATAATTCCCACCACGTACTCCGGCCTTCAGCGCTTTGGTGTTTGGCGCATGCACCAACATGTCAAATATCCCGAAGTAAGACTTCACCGAAGTACTTACCTTGTCCTTCCACCGGTAGATCAAACAACTGGGAAGGGTCCCCAATGAATCCTTAGATCAACGACTCACAAATTTATCTTGAAGTTCCTTTGGTCTCAGTATTATGCCACTCCTAGGGAGACACCTGTCAACCCAAAACACGTTGGCAAGATGCGTGGAACATATCTCATGTCACCGTCATCTCTTTACTATGAAATGAGACCACTACTCGTGGCATCACCACTGTTCGACACATGGACCTCCAAGTGTACTCGACATGATATGCACATCCCCACGAATGAAATCGACACGTCTCTCTAGGTGATGACACTCGTCCTCTGGGCATTGGTGGAGTGACATCATCCACGTCAGCATGACATTGTTTTCCTCTTGGCTTCGTTCTGAAGGACACTAGAATCTACGATCAAGAATTATTTTTAACTTGGTTCGATGGACGACCGAGATTTCTCCTCAGGGTCTTGCCTTTAGAGTATTTTCCTCCTAGTGGATCAAATCACTCCGAATGTCCCACTACAATGGAAAATTATGATCACTCTGAATTATTCCCAATAGATCGACGACTTTGGTAAATTCAGAGTCTCGTCCCAGTCTAACGGTGGAATACTCCGATGGATCTTACACGATCAACGATTGAGATATTTCAACCTTTAGATCCAACGACCATGGTTAAGACAAGGGTCTAAGACCAAATTCACCCAAAGGGGCTCACACTTGACCCACCGGCCAATTACCTGTTCCCATTCATAGGCTTAAACTTGTCAACCTCTGGGCACATCGACACTCCAGGTCAACATGACACATCATACTGACGTCCCTCTCCTTCTAATATTTCTTAAGCGAGACTAGAGAGATCTATGACAAAGGTTAATCTTGGCTACTCCTCGATTAACAGTCCAGATACCCCTTCAGAGTCTCCTCCTTCGGATTACAACTCCTCTGGGTCCACAAATTACTCCGAACGGTATCCTGCGATGGACGGTCAGGATCCGATCTCACTCTGGTTTTGATCGACAATCCAGATCCTCCTTCGGGGTCCTCTAGGACACTCACATTCAGTCATTCTGAATCTATGCCCTCCAATGAAGGGTCAAGGTTTATTCGTAATGCCAATTCAATGGATGCGATTCATCGTATCGCAAAACACCAAGTTTCCACAAGACGATAGTCCGAAATTCAAGACTTAGACATTTTTGGAGAGTTCTCCCAGAGTTTTCCTTTGATTAACAACCCAAATTCAGCTTCACGGCTCAGGGATTGACCTAGATCCCTCCTTCGGGTTTTAACCAGACCTTCTTGGTCTCCTCCCTCTTTTCATTCCATTCAGGGGGTGTCATTTATTTTCATATGACTCCATCTCCCTTTTCTAGGAAACACAATACAACTAGAGTATAGACATGTATACATGAAACTATGCCTATGGTCAACAAAATCACAGTTTATTTCCTTTAATTCGAGCCAATAAATGAGGTTCAAGCATTCACGTGTACAAAGCATGTTCAAACCATAAAATTCCTTAATTTCGTAAATACACGAACATGCAAGATAACAACTAGTCTAGTCATCAAACACGCATGCACATCCCTGAAACATTCACAAGAAACTCAACCTTAAATTACAGTTCAATTACACAGGGTACAAGAATACTTATCTATTACAGGTTGCATCCAACCAACTGATTGTGGGTGTTCATCTTTCCACCCAACCGTAGGCTCATAGGCATTCACTCTTAGCACTCTGGCCACCCCTGTGCCAAGCTATGATATCACTAGGGAAACTTCTCTGTGTTTGTCAGGTCTTCTGCAAATTCTCAAAGATCCTCTCTGTGTCACAACCTCTGCATGGTTTATCATATGCTTCCTCAACATCAATATTTCAACCTTCATCTCTGTGAAATCCTCCCTCTGTCATAGCCTCTGCGAGGTTTATTAGATGCTTCCTCAACATTAATCTTGCGGCCTTCATCTCTGAGAAATCCTCTCTCTATCACAACCCTTGCGAGGTTTATCAGATGCTTGCTCAACATCAATCTTGCGACCTTCTTAGCTCAAGTCAGTTTTCTGGGTTCTCTTTCAAAAGTCAAGAAAGGTGTCAGGGAGGTTACTCTCCTCCACCTCTATGGCAGAAGCAAAGGTCTCCCTTCTTCCCCACTAAGATTAGGACCTCCACAGGGTTTATCAGATGCCTTCCCAACTGGATTTCCTCTCTGCAAGAAAGTCCCTTCACAACTACACTGTCCCTCGATTCCCTCTCCTTCCAACACCGGTTCCTTTCCAACCAACACCAAGCCCGCAGACCTCTTTTGCTCCAGTTTGGACTTCGGATCTTCTATGCTCCAGTTTAGAACTCTTCCACGAGTTCTCTGATATTTCTATTTCACACGCTCGTGTATTCCTTTCATAAATTCTCTTCCTCAGAGACTGAATTCCCCCTCTGGTTCTCTCCTGTAACTAGGACAACTCAATATTTCAGTTCTTCTTCTAAACTGGAGATCCTCGCGTGCTCTTCTTCTTTCTGAATGGTCCTCTCACCCATTCGTCTCTCTTCGTCTTTCTTGGGTATTTTTCTCCCCCCTCCCCCAGGAAGGTTCTAGACTTGTCCTATTCCTTCTGCCAGAAGGAACTTAGGTCAATATAGATATGCAAGAAGACTACACTTTGTCGTACTTCGGCCTCACTGTTTTCTGTCTTCTCAGCCAGGCTTTCCATGCTTCCATTCATTGGGGTAGCTAGTGGTTCAACCACCAGTATTTTCTCATTAATTGTTTTTTCTTGGAATCATGGCGAGGCTCATTATTTCAGTAAAGAGAATTGGGTCATTTTGACATAATGAACCCTCTCTACAGTTTCCTCACTCTTTCCTCTAGTGATATCATGGCCAGTACTTCAAGGATTCACCCCCATAGTTGTTGGAAATCTAAACAATAATACATTTACATTGTTCACATGCCATAGCATGGAAATCATAAGTAATGATTAATTACAAGTTGGGGGAAACATGGGTATTATAGGAATTTTGAAGGGCATTAGGACACCCATGAGGTGTTGAAGGATACCCTATATAAGGTTGAGGGTACGAATTTATAACCCTACCATAAGGGTGACCATATCTGCTAGGTTAGAGAGGAGTAGGGTGTGGATATGTATGAGAAAAATATCTAATAAGGGCATCAACCATATGGGATTCCATTGGTATAGAAAAATCACTTGAGCGAGAGTGAGGGGCATCAAGAAATATGGTATGTTGATACCCTTATTGTGCATAGATAAGATCATATTGCTAGGCCTTTTGGATAGCTTATTCCTCATTCCTAGGTAGAGTCATGGCTACATCCTTGGAAATGGGAGGAAGGAGGGACTTCAAGAACCTATCAATGATGAAAGAATCATTAATATTGGATTTTCATAAGGCTTGTCGTCTACGCCACTCATGGATGTGATCCGAGATGTGAGTGGCAGTGTTTTGATGGAAATCGGTCAAGATTTCTTTCCCTATGTCATGGTGGACTAGGAGCTAGAAGAAAGTAAGGAAAACCTTGGCTATGGAATCAAAGGTTCTATGGGTATTACTAGGTTAGTCTATGCACCACTTGTCAGAAACACCCATCAAAGTGTGTTGAAAGAGTCACAACCTAATAAAATCCTCAGTTATGGAGTTGAAGGAACACCACAGGTGAAAGTACATGATATGGTTGGAAGGGATCCTCTTCAGGTTTACCCTCAAACTTTGGGATGTTAGAGGGGAGTTTGTTTGACATTTTGGGCCAATTGGGATCGTGATGGATGGGATCATTAATCAATTTGTTCAAATTGGGGAGATTTAAATATGCCATGAAATTCATAGAAGGTTGGTTAACATCAACTCCAGGATTAGCTCTAGCC
>ML812688.1:171625-186825 GCA_009831015.1 Picea engelmannii
TTGATTGAGTTGTCAGGCATTTTTGAGGGATGTGTCAGACTAGAAGTTGATTCACTTCTCTTGGTTCGCTCTCATCAGATTGGACTTTGCATTAAGTAAACAATTTGCATGCATCCTGGCTCACATGATTACATAGTGACATTTTCCAGAGATGGCAGGCTTTAACAAGATTATGGTTCAATGACTTGCAATTGAATCATACACATTATACATTGGGATGTTGTTGGACACCTAAAGGTGTCAAGATTGGTTAGTGGTTATCCAAAAACCATAAGATACATGGTATCAATTGGTCAGTGGTCATCCCAAACCACAAATTCAGAGAGCACTTCAGTGATGCACTGATAGTAGAGTTGTGATACTAAATGTTCACCAATTAGCAGAAGACATCAGATTCTTCTAGCTCAAATACTTGGCAAAATGATCAAATTGTCAAGCAATCAGGAAATGTTCAGATATTGCAATTGTTCACTTTCATATCTCATCTCTCTTCCAGTTCATTTCAAATGAACATGTCCATCATCCAGATTGATGATTTTTCAGGCAGATCTTCATTGAGGCTCATCACAGGAGTTTCAGTATGAAGACTTGGAATTGATACCAGTTTATGCTTTATTGTTGGTATTATTGATCGGACTTTTGATTGAGGGGGGGATTGTTATCCTATGGCTTACCTTTACCAATCACTAAGTCTAAATTGTCACCTATATTTGTATTATTCATTTAGGATATTATTAATATATCCTCAAGCGATGACTAATGATTTAGTTAAGATTGTCTATCCTAGTCATCATGCATGATTTTAGGATCTAGAGCAAATCTCTCTATGAGGTGGCATCACCCATTGTACTATAAATATGTAACATTGAAGTGAATACAATTAGTGTTGGCTAATATGCCTCTTCCGCCATGTTGTTATTCTTGTTTATGTTTTATCAATTGGTATCAGAGCTTCTTTATGTTATCACCTTCCCTTTGTGGAGGATGCATAGAAATGGCCCTATCATTTAGTATATTGGATATTTTGCAGTGTACCCTAAATCTTCAATAACAAAGTGCCACAACATCATGATCAACATAATGAACTCAAAGATATAAGAAACATCATTATTCATCATAGTTCCTTCTAATTAATCCAAAATTCATAGATTCAAAGAAAAAATTCTAAACAATACTTGAATTTTCAATTACATCATGGTTTGTGAATGTTTAAGTATAATAAGAAGCTATTAAACAATTATCATAGGTAACAATAGATAGGAAAGATTGATAAATACAAGCTAATCCTAAGGCTCATTATTTGTCATCTAAAGAAATCCATAAAGGAGATATCAAGTATTGGAATAGAGAAAATTTGCATTTAATGTGTCAAATGAAAAAGTAACTAAATTGGATCTTTTTTAATGCACAAGTTCACTACCTCGTACACCAAGTGAAGGAGATTGAAGTATGAGTACTCGTACACACAACGTTAATGTGGTTGGTGGAGAGGAACTTGAAGGAATTAAATGATTTTGTTTGAAAAATATAATTTGCATAGATCTCAATGGTTGAGGCTATATGGTATATCAATCCATGGTGTATATTCATGAATATCTACCCCATGTAGTAATTGAAATCTATGTCCCTTTCCTTTGAGATGTCAATTCCACCAACAAATTTAAAGGGGATTTTTTTTCAATGAAAGGTAGATGGAAAAAAGTGAAAGGTGAGAAATACAAAATTATATATAATTTAATTTGTTATGCCTTACATTGTAATTGCTCTCATTACACAAATATTATTAAGCTTGATTAGTACCTCAATCAATTTTTATTTCTTCATTTAGGTATTGAATAGTGGGATGCACTACATTTATACATTGCCAATAATATTGATTGGTTGAAGGTATGGATAGAATGATGTGAAAGGTTAAACATAGTTGATGGTCATGGAGTGGGATGGAAGAGTTGATTAGAAGAGATTATGTGAATAATGACAAGATAAATACTTTGATTCCAAGGTTGTGTGTCAAATCAATTTGTCAAATCAAAATTTGTTGTAAAAACAAACTTGTGTTTTTCATTGAAGGATATGCTAACACGAGGGCATGAAACATGAGGTTTTGATCATTTCCCCCTTCCATTTGTATAGATGGTATTCCAATTCAACAGTGTGTCCCTTGGTAACTGCTAAGGGATGTTGAACATCCACAACTTGATATATATGGTGATATAGTTTATGAGAGTGGAATTTCAATGAATCCACTTTCATATGCATTACTTGACACCTCAATTTACTCAAATTGTATAGTGTACAAGGATGATGTTCCATCTCATGGAAGAACAAAAAATCAAGATGTTCAATTTCAACCTCTTCATTCACATTTGTTGCTATAGTTGGACAATGCAGCAAGTGATAATAAGATTCATTACATTTTCATGTTTCCATCACTTCTAGCTGCACTTGGTGTCCTTATCACTATCAAGGTTGGGTTTTGGCATGTGACACATTTCCATGAAGATATAAATGGAACCTATGGGAAAATAATTTCCAACTTGAAAAGTAAAGATATATATTATTTACCAAAGATGACAGATACATATTTCACAATTGAAGAAAATAGGTGTTTCCACCTAACCTGATTGACAAGGTGCATGACTTTAAAAGTTTTCTCAAAGGATACATACTTGAAAGAAAACTAGCACTATTAGAACATCAATGTATTTAATAATTCAATTTTCTCATACAAGGATATGTTCTAGTGTTTAAGTGAAAGAATTCATAAGATATGTTGAGTGGTTGGAACCAATTGAATAAGTTAAACTAGAGATGATAAAGATTGACATAAATTGTCTACATGGAATCCATTTTTATTACATCCAAAAGAGAATGAGGTCTATCTAAAAGAGACAAAGGAAAGAAAAACACCATACATAAGAATGGGGAAAGACACAATTGGTAATGAGGATCCCCCAATTGTTATAGAGGAATGGAAAAATAAGGTAGAGTATTGGAAAAGAGCCCTTAATACTTCAAATGAAATTTACAATGATCATACAATAATGGATGGAATTGATTCGTATTTTGAGAAATTATTTCCCAAGACACAGTGAAGGCCCCATGATTACCTTATAATGCACTCTGTGTATTGATATCAAGTCTTATGGATGATGATTTTGAAAATATGACAAGTGAACTAATATGTGTTAGACCCAAGTGCAACGAAGCAAAGCCAATATTCAATCATATAAATGGTGTTGAAAAAGGGAATGTGTTGATTTTTATATTAGGAAACAAGGATGAAGGGGAGCTTATTTGAATGTAAAAGGCCACATAAAGCATCTTCTATGATGATAACAGATAGATTCTCCATGTTAACATTGATTGGTGGAAGCCTAGTTCAAGGAGATACACAAAAGGTATTAGAACAATATTGGGTACTAACACCTAAGGACACATCACTTAGATATGTTTAATCAATATTATAGTTTGGGCATGGATAGAAAAGAAAGAACCTCATTCAAAGATCAAGATAAATAAAGGTGGTGTGGGTGTCATAGTTCATATACATAAGAGAATATTATTAGAATATGGAAATGATTCATGAATGTAATTTTAGCCTATGAAGGATCCATAAAAAATATATGAAGAAATAATTTTAATGTATTTCATCTATCAAATATTATTGATGCAGACCCCCTATCCCTCTGAAGGGATGCACGACCTCCCGGTCAGGATCTTTTGGTTCCAAACTGGAACCCTTCGAACAAACACACAGGTCCCTCACTAATGCTTGGTTGGCTTTTCCAAGTGCCAAGTGTGAGCTCTCACCACACACGACCAAGAGTCGTGACCTCCGGCTAGGCTCAGGTTCCAGCGCATATTCCTTCGGGTTTCGCATTTTGCGAAATCAGGGTACAAGGGGTATCCCTGCTCCTTGGAATCCTTGGTTGCCGAAATGCCGAAATTTTGATGACCCAAGATCTACGGCTCAGATCTCTCTCGGATCGATGGCCACGCTTATTTTGGCATTTTTCATTTCGCAAAATTAGGGTACAAGGGATATCCCTGCTCCTTGGAATCCTCGGTTGCAGAAATTTCAAAATCCCGATGACCCAAGATCTACGGTCCACATCCAACATCGCTATTTCATTATTTCGTGATTCGGGGTTTTGGGAGACAAGGACTTCTATCCCCGCTCCTTGGAATCCTCGGTTGTTGAAATGCCGAAATATCTTGGTGTTCAATCAACGGCTCACAATAATCCCCGAGATCTACGCTCCACGTCCAACCTCGTTATTTCGCTATTTCGTGATTCGGGGTTTTGGGAGACAAGGACCTCTGTCCTTCCAACTCGTGATACCCAAAATCACGATGTGGACCAACAGTCCAGATCTGCCTGTGATCGATGGTTGCTATCCCTCCTGAGCTTTGGACGTTAAGAAGCCCTCGCCGCTAACCTCCTCGCAGCTCCACCTTATCCAACTACTTGCGGGGTTTCGGCTTTTCTCCTTGAGGACTTTCCACCGTTCGTTTAGATCTCCGAGACTCACCCTCACTGCTAACCTCCTCGCAGTTCCACCTTATCCAACGTCTTTCAAGGTTTCGTCATTTCTCCTCAAGAGCTCTCCACCGTCTGTTCATATATTCAAGATCTCCCCTCCTGGATCTACGCAGTGTTAAATCCTACACTCCTACCTCAGATAGGACACCCCACAGGATTCTCCACCGCGATCCAACGCTCGACAACGTTCTTCTTCCTAAGCTTTTACTCACTTCAAAATTAGAAGATTTTCTAAGTCTTCGAAGACTCGGTCTTCACTTCTTCCTAGGAGATGGGTTTTTCTGGGTCTCAATAACGCTTCTCTGAAACTTTATTCCTCCTGAGCTTTGCCTTGTGTAGGCCTCGAATTCCCGCACACTTCTTGCATCTAAGGGATTTTGATTTCTCGGATCCAAGAGGTTTCTCACAGAGAGATTCCTCCTGATTTCTTGGTGTTCTCTCCTCGCTCGATGCACACCTTGCAGATCTTTAATGAAGAGAAATAGTTGAAACTGGAAAACTCACAGTTATTGTTTCATTCACTTGTTTATGGGGCACAAGAATAACAGAAAAGACAGGAAAATGTAAACACAACTACACAACACGCATTTGGATCAATTTCCCCTCTTGTTATATTCACAAGCTCCCAATGGCTACAAAATACATTCAAATTACAGTCACTCAAAAGCTGAGATCTCTTGCTAACTTGTAGTTCTCCCTTACAACTAATTTATCTCTGTGTTGCAGCTAACCCCAATTGGGCGTACAAACTTCTACTTAACTCAAAAAGATTTCTAGGGTTTCCCCTGGCTACTTGCCTACTCTAAAATTCATCCTACGCTATCTTAGTTTAGTCGCATTCCAGATCCGTAGTGGAAACTCCTGCTCTATTTACAATTTTCAAAATGTGCCTCAAAGGGTAAAATTCAACATTGGTTCAAGAATGCCTCCAAAGGTAAATTTCGGCACTGAGTGAAGGCGGATTTCAAAATCGGTTGTAACTTCCCACGTTGAAGTTCTGGAAGAACTCTCATGTGTTGAGTGGTCCCGCCTTTGTGCGCTTGCAAACGATGCTCCTACATCAATTATCTTCATAATAAATATTCTAAAAATATGTAAGCATATTGTTAAAAAAATGCATCATTGGATCTATCAAATATGCAACCTTACAGTATTTTCAATAAATTTGATGATAATTTATCAAGACTCTTTCTTTCCCTTGAGAAATCATGTGGTCTTCCTCAATATTAATTATTAAATTCATTAGGATGCTCAATTGATATATCGCCCTCTAATGGTTGTGACAAGAAGTTAATAGTGCAAAAAACTTCCTTGGAAGTGTTTTCTGAGAAATATAATATAATAGTAAATTATTTTCTTGAAATACTTTAATGTACTATCTCTAACATATTAATTTAAATACTTCAATGTACCACTTATTCAATGAAGTTCCTTTTTTTCAATGTGCCCAAAGTATAGAAGAGTTTACATCTTCATATTCAACTCGAATTGTAGTTTACCTGGCCAAAGGTGTTCCAAAACATTTTCAATCCAAAAGGAAACAAGGAAAAGTATTGTGAAATGATCAAAATGAATGTAAATCATATACTATAAATTAGCTTTATAAGATAGCACTTTTCACTATTATTTACAAGGAAAATTTTGATGAACTTAATTTTTAATATGAAAATATAATATTAGAAAATATGTAAGGTATGTGGGTGGGGGGGGGGGCATTAATAGAAAATCTTTAATAAATATTTTCTATTAATGCCCCCCCCACCCTGAGATTCTTCGGTCCCCTGTTGTACTTTCTCTGGTAGATGGGCCGAAGGAACAAACGAAAACTACTCTTAATTCAATAGAAGGTAGGGGCGGTGACTATCAAAAGAGGCGGGAAGCATGCATCAATCTTTTTCTGTTGCATCCCCGCGGTTTCAACCAGGAACTCGGCCATCTGGACATATTCAATCACAAGCATCATTTCTCTTTGATCTGGGTGGGAAGAATAGCCAAATTTTAATGTAAAAATTCTTCTAAATTTATGTATATTTTGAAGTTATATACTCTCATTTTGCAAAATATCAAACTCATTAACCATGTAAATTCTAGATCCACTGTATAATTCCAAATTTAATGAAATGTGTGTTCTTTCAACATATTCATTCAACAAAATCAAACAAATTATCAAAGATGTAAATGTTGTAGCTTAAGATGTGTAAAACCCTATAGTAAGAATCCCAAAATTGGTAATCTCTTTAAGCCATGGAACATTTTAGTTGTATTGGACCCTAGAAAATTTATGTGTAAAAACAAACATCCTAATGAAACCATTGTCAACAATCAATAGTAAAGTTGCAATGTATATTTCCCTCTTTAAAACATGATCATATTTTTTTTGGATGGATCAAGTCCTAAGTCAATTTACTTCAAAGTTATAAATTGTTGTCTATAAAGTTCACAATTTATATCCCGCACTTAGGAATAACATTGATGTCCCAAAACCATTGTATTTACACATTCATAAGAAGTTTTGAAAATGTCAATCCACAATAATATTAACAAAAAATCAATACTTCCCTTAAACGAAGATTTAAACAAGTTCATTCACTACAACCTTTATGTAATACGTCAATTTGTAGATCTAGCAAAAGGTGGAACAAACAAACAAATATATATATAACAATGTTGGTTACAATGGAAAATCAACATCATAACCATCCAAACCATGATTTGAATAATAGAGAAATATATAGTTAGAATTGCAACCGAACAAATACTTTGTGGGTCATTTCAAATGTATCAATAGAAACAAAACTTTTTAATTACTTTCTTTCAAAAGAAAATATTTATTTTTGTGAAAAAAAAAAAGAGAAAGAAAATATTTATTTTTGTGAAAAAAAAAGAGAAAAAGAAAATTTTAAAAAGTTGTGTAAAAAAAATCTATAAAGAAGAAAACTATCTCCCTGGATATCAATATATCACAATGGTGACTACGAGGCTAGTCCTGTCATGCAAGAATGTGAAGCTTAACATGAAGTTGACAATGAAATGTTTTCTTAAAGACATTATCCAACGTTAATTAGCAAATAACAAGGGTGGGGCTAGTCTTATTATGCAAGAATGTGAAGCTTAGCTTGAAGTTGACAATGAAATATTTTATGAGAGACATTATCCAATATTAATTAGCAAGAATGTGAACTTAGCATGAAGTTGAAAATGAAATATTTTCTTAGAGAAAACACTAATTATTTATTGAGAGATGGTGTTTCTTGGGTTGAATTTTCTCATGCATATCAAGCATGTCTTGAAGCCATGAATGAATTGAAGTTAAAGGATTTATAGCGCTTCATTCATCTTTTGGAAGTTGTTACCACCCAAAAATTGATCACTTAGACAAAAATGCTAGGTGTATTGTGTCAATAGTATGGATACCATATGATAAAACTCATTTTTATACTATATGCCATCATTATAACTTAAAGTAACCACTTTCCTAAAGTTATTTTCACCTTATAAAGTCAATAAACCCCTTTTATGACTCTTCCCTCTTGGAATTTTTTTTAACGGAAACTAAAGATTGTAATAATATAAGAGGGTTGCGTTGAAGTGAATAACTAAGTCAAAATTTAGTACGAAATATGGCTCAAGGACAATACATTTACCTATTGCTAGTAGAAAAAAAGACATACATCTTCCTATGATACTTCCATACAAATTGACTATAGATTTCTTTAACATATTGGCTGAGCAAAAACACTACTTTAAAACAAAATTAGTACTGAACAAATTCGGTGTCTTGGACTTCTTGTTCTCCACTAAGAGGAGAGTTTCCATCCACCTCCATTAGGACTGCAGCACGACCCCCCACTTTGTCATCTGAAATTCATCCTTGACTGGATATCATTGAGCCTTGTTTGATAGAAGTTGAAATAGATCGTTATGTATGTACCAAAGAGCAAAAGTGGTGGCATTCATTTTCTAGACTGTCAACCCATTGGCCTTGAGTCATGAACATGCTTGTTAAATTTACCATTATCTATTCAACTTCCTCAAATTAGTCGAAACCTGTAGGAGGGCCTCTCTATTTGTTTCTACAATTTCTTTATGCCTTCAAAGAATGTGCTTAATTTCACTCCGAGAGGGGTCCATCTTGACCCAACCCAAACAACCAAAGATTCCAAATGTCCAATAGACAACCACAATTCCAATTTTGGCAATGCCAGAGGAAAGAAAGATGTCTTCAATTCTAAGAACAAGAATAGTTGAAACATGAAAACTTATATTGACGAAAGGGGTAAAACCTGGAGTTCAGGATGGATGAGGTCAGAGACTAAGACGGATCTAGCATCAAACTCGAACCCATGGAAAAAAACATCTACCCCTTACAGCGAAGAGTCGTTGACACCCGAGATAAAAAAACACAGAACAGAGCATCGATAAACCAAACCACCTGAGATATGAATGGAAATCATATCCCAAATATCCTCGTAGATAATATCCTTTTTCACACAAGATGGAGTGAATGTTTCCATCAATTACAGTCATTTTTAAGTATGTAAATGAACTGGATTATTTTCGGCACGAAATGAGAGCGGAGATATAATAAAAAAATGCACAGAGATATCGTGGATATCCAATAATATAATAGAAATGTATCAGATATGAAACCATAAACACAGATATACAGTAATACATGATTTATTTTAATGAAATAAATGTACAGAGACTATAAAAATACAGAGTGAAAGACTCGCTAGAATGGTGGCAGCTTATCTCTGAGAAGAGAAGTGACGGCTACTCCCATTCGCAAGAAGATGATTACAATGAGGATCTGAAGGCATTTTTACAATAAATAGGAATGCCAAAAACCCTAGACATCCAAAAACCTAACCCTAGGAGATGAGGTGCCAAAAGTCATGTGGGCCTCGTTTGGGTAAGTTAGTACATCAACTTCCCGAGGTCGTAACTTTTGCATATGATCTTCGTTTTAGGCATATCATAGCCCGTTGGAAAGGTATCGTCGAGGAGATTCATTTTAGGTGAAATATAGAAGATACTTGGATATTGCAAACCTATTTTCCCAAAAAAACATCGTTTAGATCCTCAAAATGGCCCCGGAAGTTAAAATTTGCTAAAAATAGTAAATTATCAAAATTGCCAGAAAATTGTTCTGAGCCAGTTGGAAAAGGTGGGTGGCCACCGATATCCACCTGGATCAATCCTCCCTCCTTAGGAATCAATGGTATCCATTGCGTTGAGTGCCCGGGGGAGAGGGAAAAGTGTTTGTTGAATATGCATCTTGATGAGTTGCTTGCCTTGTTGTAGAAGTTTTGTTGCTCAGCTTGTTGAAAGTTGTCACGAACATGTGGCTGGAAGGGTTGGACCTTTTTAACCAGTCTGGCTACATGAGATGTATGTTTGCAAAAGGAATCTTTACACTTTGTTGCAATCTTTTTTACCTGCTTCTGTTGGATAGAAGGTGCTTGGGTCGAGGTTGTAGTGGTTACAATATCCTTCTGTTCACCTTTTGAATAGATTGTAAAGAAGCTGAATTTGTAGTATGAGATACTACCTTGCATCACTGTTTAGGTGGAACGGTAGTCCGTAGAGATGACCCCCTAGAGAGAAATGACACTACGGGGTCAAGACTCGTAAACAGCATGGTGTTTCCACATATATGGTTGGCCCAAGAGAACATCACATACATCCAGGAGGGAAATATCACATCATATCTCATCCTTGAAGGGATGGATGCCATATGACAATCGACACTGTTGGCTGACATGAAGATCTTGTCCCTGGCAAAGCCACCCGATGTTGTATGGTTGTGGGTGTGGTGTTGTCGACAATCCCAACTGTTTTACGACCTCTGCTGAGATGAGGTTCTTTTGGCTTCTGCTATCAACAATAAAATGCAGTGGGGTCCCCTTCACCCACATTTGTGAATGAAAAAGGTGCTCCCCCTCTTCAGGATTTGTTGGTTCTTTTGGTTGAATTGTTGCGGTTGCAACAATAGTAGTCGGGTCTGTGTCAATGATCTGTCATTTACCAGTATTTTCAGATTCAGATTCTGAATCAGGGTTCAACTCCTTGTATTTGATCTTGGCCACCAATGACTGTTTTGAGCGACATTCATCGGTGTTGTGCCAGGGGCTTTTGTGGAAATCGCACCATTTTCCGGTGTCCTTCTTTGTCTTCCTGTGACCCTTCGTTTCCTGTGGCTTGGACTGGTTTTCAGGATACTGTTTGTTAGGTTCGTCTTTGTCATACTTTGGTTGTTGCGGAATTGCATACCTGAACTCCCATTTGTTCTGGTGCTTAAATTTCTGCTCGATTTTAACAACATATCGATAAGCAGCACCGAGTGATGAGAAGTCCAGAAAATCCATTTTAGTTTAGATGTATCTCTGTAGATCCCCACGGTATTTCATAACCAAATGTCGTTCGGATTCTTTGATACCCAGCTTGGTGCGCAAGGTATGGAAGGTATGTGTGAACTCTGACACTGCTTGGCTCCTCTCTTTCTGTAGTGTGGTCCATCTCATGTATTGTTCCTCATAGTTGCAAACAGGGTAATATTGTTCATTTACTGCATCCACAAAAAAATCCCAAGTGGGCTCAGCCCCATATATTCCAGACTCCTCTGTGGAACTTTTCTCCCAGCAAGTTTCCCACCAATGTTTGACATGGGGGAGATCCTTAAGGAGCGCGAAGATGATATTTTCTCTGTCGAAAAAATTGTGAACAGAGAAATAACCTTCTAACAGATTTAACCATTTATCTAGGGAATCCACATCTATCTAACCTTCGAATATAGGAATATCAAAATTGACCTATACCTTAAAAGGCGAGGTGCCTCCAACGTGGTCGCTTGATGATGATGCGCCTGAAGCTATCGAGAGGCATTGAAGGATGTGGGAAAAAATCTCCATCATTTCGTCCCTCTGTCCTGTGAGAGCTTGCTCAAGCAACAAATTGATAGGATCATCTTCTCCATCATTTTTCTTTTCTTCCGCCATGGAGGGTTTCTTGGGAGTGTGAGAGAAATTGTCTTTAAGAGAGACAAGCTCGAGACCCAACTTGCTATACTCAGACCTTGTCGAGGACATGCACTGAAAAACGTTCAAGAACAGCCTGCTCTGATACCACTTATCTAGATTATTTTCAGCATGAAATGAGAGCGAAGATATAATAAATAAATGCACAGAGATATCACGGATATCCAATAATATAACATAAATGTATTAGATATGAAACCATAAACACATAGATACAGTAATACACGATTTCTATTAATGAAATAAATGTACAAAGACTGTAAAAATACAGAGTGAAAGACTCGCTAGAATGGTGTCATCTTATCTCTGAGAAGAGATGTGACGGTTACTCGCATTCACAAGAAGATTATTACAATGAGGCTCTGAAGACCTTTTTACAATAAACAGGAATGTCAAAAACCCTAGACATCCAAAAACCTGGCCCTAGGAGATGAAGCTCCAAAAGTCATGTGGGCCTCGTTTGGGTAAGTTAGTACATCAACTTCCCGAGGTCGTAACCTTTGCATACAATCTCTGTTTTAGGCGTATGATAGCCCATTGGAAACGTATCGTCGAGGAGATTCATTTTAGGCACAATATCAAAGGAACTTCCATATTGCAAACCTTTTTTCCCAAAAAACGTCGTTTAGAACCTCAAAATGGCTCCAGAAGTTAAAAACTGCTAAAAATAGTAAATTATCAAAATTGCTAGAAAATTGTTTTGAGCCAGTTGGAAAAGGTGGGTGGCCACCGATATCCACCTGGATCATTAAACCACCTAGGCATGTTGCCTCCCATGCATTTCCAATGCCACGTGTCCCAAATCATCAAACTCAAGGCAGTGAATATATGGTATAGGGAGCAGCCCCAAAACCCCATTTAATATAAATTTTCCATCATCGAGCCTAGATCCGACTTTATCCATTTGATCACCACAATTGTTAAATTCTCACTTGATATGGTATATGGAAACCTTTTCGAATTCATCTAGAAGAGTGATGGAGCAAGGAAACATATTGTTGAATATATTATTCTCGACCTCAAATCTTTTAATGATTTCCTTGGTCACCATCATAAAATCATAGAGGATGATGAGCTTGTTAATTCTCATTTCTCTCACAATTTTTATTCCTTCCCAAAGTGCATAAGCCTCAGCAATGTTATTTGAGATGTTACCCAATCCCCATGCATAGGAAGTGACTGGATTTCCTCCGGGATCGTGAATATTCTCACCTGCACCTACCACCCCTGCCCTCTTGGAATTATTTTAAAAGTAAAATAAAATAAAATAAAATAAAATAAAATAAACAAATTTTTGCTTATAAAACCAAGAGGTTTTCCCAACCCCCCCAGCCTCCGCCAATTTCTCATATTCAATCTTTGTTTTGAATTTGCACCAGAGCTCAAGAGCCCTAGTTTCTTTAGAGTACTTCCCGCGGTAGTCATTGTTACACACTACCACAAGGAAGAGAGAATGGCCATACACTTATGGAATAGCAAGAACCCTCCCAAAGAGGAGGCCAAGGAGATCACCATCTTCAAGGAGCTTCTTCATAGTTTCCTTGTAAATCTTTCCATTGGGAAATGGATTATTGTTTCATTCTTTCATGAATTTGTTGTTCTAATTTATCTATTTTTGCTACATTTTATTTATGTTTACATGAATAGCATGAATTTGAATATGAACATTTCCATTTAAACTAGGGTTTCTAGTTTTATTTCGTTGTTACTCTTTGTAATCTTGAAGCAACCTCTATATTTGTAGATCTTCTGACCCTTGTCACAGATTTACACCAACGGAATGGAAACTCCACGAGAGATCTAAGTCATTCTCATGATCCCTGGTTGCGAGTGTGTGGGTAAACCTCTTTTCCCTTCTTTTCATTTGATTTTTTTATTTTTGGAGAGATGTTCAGGTTGTTGTTGCTCTCTGGTTCATGTTTTTAGGAAATAGGTGTTGGAAACCCTTCAAGATTCCTGCCGAGTCGAACTCACAACTGTTAGACACCTCTCAAGATCCAATGTAGGAATATTGGGTGGTAATTTCATTGACCAATGCATTAATTGAATCCAATATCTATATTTCCCAACACATGAAACTGGGCCAACTTTTGCAAGGGTGACACAGTTAACTAGGAGAGTTTCTGCATTGGCTCAGAAAACTAAGTTTTTCAATTTTTAGGGTTTGTTTCCAAATGTCTGAGTATTTTTTAGGGCCTGTAGGTTTCTTTTAAATTCTCTTGTTCTAGGTTAAAGTATCATCTTCAAGATATCTACATGATTGAGTAACAAACCCCCTAGGTTTTTAGTACCCTCCCCCAATTGCTTTCTTGAAGGTTTTTCTTTATGTTTCATGTTACATTAGGTTGTAAATCAGACTTGTTAATTGTTGTTTAGTCATTTAAGCCTTTCTTGTTTGCATTAATCATTGGTTAAAAATAAAATAAAATGAAAAGGCCATATGGCATTGACTTAGTCTTAGATGCATGTAGGAAGTCGTTGCTTTTCTAGCATTCATTTTTTACTTTATTTTACCATTGTAGGTGTGTCTTATTTATTGTTTTAAATTGCTTTCATTTCATAATTGAATAACCTCTTAGTGAAAAGAAAAAATCCTCATAGGACCCCCAAGATTTTACTTGTCAATAGAGGTGTTTTTGTTGTGAATCTGATTGCTTGTGAGCCAAAAAGTGAAATGAATTGTTTATGATTTTGAAATATGAAAAGTTGCTAGTTTATTTCAATTTTAAAAGTAAATTAGAGGGAAAAAAAAATTGGTTGCTTGTTTGCATGATTATTTAGATTTCAATTTAATTTCAATTCAGTTTTATTTTTATTTACAAGCATTTACAATTTTAGTTAGTCACGATCCATGTGCACACATACCACACCTTAAAATTTATGCTTGGTTCATGACACTAAGCTCAACATAATAATAACTAACCCTCTAATCTAGCACACTCTTAACCCACTTGGGAACCAAAAAGAATATGGTATTTAGGTTAGGACTTTGGGGATAGGAGTCCAAACAATTATCCTTAGTCATTCACATTGAAACATAGAGGTTTCCTATTAGGGAGTTAAAATCCTTTCTATCAAGCACGATCTCATCCAGTTGGGTAACAGGTGCACTCTTTCAGAGTGGATAATGTCAAGTTCTAGACCAGAGGTGTGATTGAGACTCCTTGATCTTTCACTACTGAAGATTCCAAAATCGTTTGATTTCAGCTTGAAGGAAAGGTAACATGTTACATGTGTCCATGAAGAGGTATCTTAGTGGCCATTTTTAGGTATCCTTAACTAGGTGGCTCTTACGGGAAGGTGGTCACCTGAGATAGATTTCTATAGGCCTTTGGTACCTCTCACTACCCATTGCCTTGTATTTATAACTATTTCTTTTGTACCTTCACTGAGTGACGCAGGGGACCTCATCCCCCATATTGCTAGTTGTTTGGAAGACAACTATCCATAGACTGGGTTTTGTTTGAACACATCTAGTTTATCTTATATTCTAGAGTATTTTATCTTTATAGGATGGAGCCACTTGATTTAGGTTACATTTATTCTTTAGACACATTTAAAACCACTTGATGCACCACATGAGAACATAGTGTGTGTTGTTTGGTCATTATTAG
>ML812688.1:192972-211306 GCA_009831015.1 Picea engelmannii
AAGTGAAATATTAAAAACAAATATTAAAAAATTGTCTATACAACATTATTTTATTAATTTCTTGATTTTTCCTTAGGAGGACACTTTTGAGTTGAAATTTCATCTGATTGCAACTATCCGCATTACCCCTTTGGCCAAGTCCCTTTCTTATTTCTTCCTCCATGAATAGCAAGTACCCTTGTCATGGCCACATTGAATTTTCCTAACTTCACATTAGGGATCCTGATTTGGTACTTGGATCCCCCTTCTACTATTTTTCCACCCTCTGTGTCAACTCCATATTTGGCCTTGACTCATGTTCAACCAATACCAATGACCCCTATAACCCCTAAGGCACCTACATAGGCCCCACCTCAACCAATACAGACTGGGAAATGAATTGACAAAGGGGGAAAACCCAAAAATAAAGTGGGCACAAGCAATCCTAAACAAGCCATGGCCACCCAAAACATAGCATCTAGGGCCATACTTCCATGTGCCTTATGTGATATCCTTGGTGATGTTACTAGCAATCGTCCTAGGCTCCTAGAACTCAAAGAAATTTATAACACTGACAATTTATAACCAAGTCCTTCAACACATGTTGTGCACATTACTCTCCTTGAGTCATCAACTAAGTTTGTTAAGTCTTTGTGCACAAATTACTCATGTGCTTTGTGTGACACCTATGGCCACTATTCTCATCATTTTCCTAAACTGCCTCAATTTCGTGATGCCCTTGACATTTTTCATCAATTGGATTTTGCTCCTCTAGAACACCAAATCCTAGTAGTAGAGGACCTTTCCCTCGGGCGAGAAAGGTTTTTCCAAGCCAATAGTAAACCCATCATTGAGATTGGACCTCCTAATGTGAAAGACAATGGAATTTAGCATTGTTTAACTCCTTTATATTTGTTGCATTTTCCGTTCATTCCCTGAAAAATTGTCTATAGGACCCCCCTCACTTTGGTATATGGACTATCCCCTCCATCTTTTGCATTTTCCATCTACTCAGTGATAGAGCCTTACTCACATGGGTGCCCTTGAATAGTGACCCTTATTTACTTTTGGTGTTCATTCCTTGAACCCCCCTAGGAATTGGGAGTCCAATTAGTCTACATACAAGAGTTGATTTACATGCATTTATTCTCATCATGTTCATAGCCACACCCTTTAGACTCCCACATTTATGTTGTTATTTGTTGGATTATCATGTATCATAATCCCTCTGCTCCATCCATACAATGGAAATTATTATTTTTTATGCCACCATTCACCCACCCTCGAGGAGAATATTTATGCCACCATTCACCCGCCATTTGTATTTATACACTAGCCATAAGATACACATAAAGAGCTCTTAATACACAACTTTTCTATATCTGCCCAACAATATCGTAACTGCTTTTCATAAATATAAGGTACCTCCTCATGATAGGTCATCAATGCCTCCATACTAGTATAGTATTATCCAAGAAAATATATTGCAATTAATGGTGCTCGGGATTTTGTTCCACATTATTACCTCGCTAGTACCAAAAACCATATCTACATGATATTAATTAGTGGGAATTTTTTTCCACATTAATACCCCACTACTACTAAAAAACATACCTACATGATATTGTTTAGTCGGAATAGCTACATGGAATTCCCACTTTTCAACTTATGTGTCAGTTAACATATACTTTCCAAAGCAACATAATCACTTATTGATATTGTTTTAACCTAGACCAAGGGATATAGTATGCTAGTCAAATTGCACTAGTTTGTTATACTTACAAAATTTTAAAAATTAGTTCACTAAGAGGGGGCATGTTGTGCCCTCCTCTTGGTTGCACTACGGCGGCCCCATGAAGGACAACCCCATGGGTGTCATTTGTGGCCCCATGGAAATCCAAATAACTCTTCCAAATAAAACCATATATCCACCCCTTTTTCCAAATTTGGATTTCAAAATTTACAATGCTTTGACAATAAGACAAACAATTTTTTTGAATTTGAAATTAAAATTTTCAGCCAGATCTCTAATTCAAAGAGGATGATGTTTCTAATAGTAAATTATTTATGTTATTACAAGGAATTTTATGCATTACCCATGACGATTTTAGTGCATGTTAATATATCTATATCATTGATTTTTCAATGACAATAGTTTTCCCGTAGAAGTTTGGATTAAATGTAGGTCTACATTCTTAGTTAATCAATTTCATCTCTCGAATCAAGGTAGGGATGGCATGCATCAAAAAGAATAGTGAATCTAAATTTTAGATCTCTAATTCAAAGAAGATGATGTGTCCAATAGTAAATTATTTATGTTATTTACAGGAATTTTATGCATTACCCACAACGATTTTAGTGCATGTTAATATATCTATATCATTGATTTTTCAATGATAATGGTTTTCCAGTAGAAGTTTGGATTAAATGTAGGTCCTACATTCTTAGTTATCAATTTCATCTCTCAAATCAAGGTAGGGATGGCATGCATCAACAAGAATAGTGAATCTAAATTTTAGTTGCGTATTTCATACATGCACTAATTCCCATTTTTAATCATTGCAAGTATTGTCAATCAAATCTCATATAATGGATAGTAAAACCAACATTTACATTTATGCAATAGGGATTCATAACACATACGCACATTTCCAAGGAAAACCTAGTGTGATCCCCTTCCTTAAAATATATGGATGGAGGGTGGTTATGACCTATGGCCTCATGGTTGGTTGTTGGCACAGGGGCAGACCCAGGGTTCAATGCTTCAACAGCGCACCAACAAAACCCTAACTATTGGCCCTTTCGGCAACACCTGTGAAGCAGATGAAGTCTCACCCGAGGAAGAGGCAGGGGAGGTTGTAGGACTCAGATGTCTACAACCTAGCTAGGACACAGATCTGTAATTACAACACTTAACAGAGCATTTAGCCAATAACATGCATTAGTTCATAATTCCATTCACATCGCAGATTAAACCCTAGATACAGAACAGTGTAGTAGCAACCAAGATCAAGTACTTTCCATCACTTAGCACATAGAATTGGATCACATATAGCATTCATTTATCATCAATAGGGCACTAAGAATCCATACATAAAGATCAATACACTAACAGATAAACAGCATAAACAACATCGCACAAAGCACATCAACACAGGATATACGTAGTTCACCCCACTATGGGGCTACGTCCACCAACTCTTCTTCTTCTTTATTAGTCTCCTTCAATCTTCTTACAGGTACAGAGCCAACTTCGCACTGGACAGGTGATCTACGCACAGCGCACTAGATCCACCTTCCTAAAAATTGGGTCAAGGCATAGAGCCTTACACAGTCTGTCTACACAAATCTTCTTACAATCACTTGCCCTTAGCCCTGTAAGTCTCAACACACACTATGCACAAAAGCCAACCAGATCTGCACTAAGCCGATTCTAGTATTTTATCTCCCTTCTTCTTACATTGCTTAGCTTAAAACCCATGGGTCGACATCCCATACTCGTTACATAAACCCTAAAATACCAAAAAGCCCGCAAAATAAGCGAGATCTCGCGATCTCCGCTTCGCCTGGGCGCTCCATCTTCGACCAGCCTGTCAAAGTCCCAAAAATGGTCAAACATTACCAATGTTCTCTCAAAACTTGGTCGAGGGCCAACAGGCCCCCAACACTCACCTGTGACTCATCCCGAGTCACTCCGATATGGGAAACATTGCTTCAAAGGTCTCGAGCTTAACTCGAGCTACCTCGACTTGTTGCTTCGCCTGAGCCTCCTGCTCACCGAACTCTTGAATGACTTGCTCGGTGAAAGTCCCTTCCAGGCGTTGTTCCACTGTCATGACCATCTGTTCCAATTGTGAGACTTGTCCCTCGATCTCTTCAAAAATCCTGCAGGCTTCGTCCTGCACTGGCTGGAGTCTTTGTGTAACCTCCATAACTCTGTTCTAGATTGAGGTAACCTGTTGTTGGACTGCACACTGCTCCTCCAAACTCTTCAACTTCTCAACTGCAGTAAGAAACTTCATCTGTGCTTGCACAGTGGAGGCATGTTGCTTCGCCTCATGGAGTTGTGCTTCTAATCTCCTCAGCTCCGGATCTTCTGCAAGACGCTCATAGGTTTGTGCACTTCGATCACTCAATTGTTTGCATTATGAGGCCAATGCCTTGATTCTTTCTACTGCGTTCTTGGTAGCTTCTTCCCTCTGATCACCACTTCTTGCAGAGTGTTAGGTACTGCTTGGAGTTCTAGCTCCATTACCCGTGCTTGAAGCTGTTGAATGGCTTCGGCGAGCTTCCCCGCTTGCATTTCGGTTGATGTCAATTCCTCCTGTGCCAAGCCAGGCACAGAGTGAAGTGCTCTACTTACTGCCTCTTTGACCACAATCTACTCTGCGAGCAGCTGGTCTTTCTCTTCCTATATCTTCGCATTGTTCTGCTCGAACTCCTCCTGAATTTCACTTTTCTCCTTCTATGCAACTCAAAATTTCTCTAGGGCCTCCTCCTTTTCTTACTTTAAGGCCTCTATGGCCTGCGCCTTTCCTTGCTTTAAGGCCTCTGTGGCCTGCTCCTTTTCTTCTTGGGCTCGACGAAGTCGAAACTCTATCACATCTGCTAACCTTCGCAATTGGATGGGCTCATCCCCCAATTCTACATTTTCTGCTGAAGATGGCGCAGTAGGCACTACGTGGCTTGAATGGATAGCTCGATGGATGTCCTTAAGCTCTTTCTCTATTATGTCATACATCAACTCCTGCTTTGCTCCATGTTTCTACAAGATGTCTTCTGAAGCATCTTCTACAGCTACGATGATGAGATCAATATCATCCACTATGAGCACATTCTTCGACGGAGGGTTGTTGGCGCGAGCCTTCTTTCTTGCCGAAGGTTTCTCCAGGGAAACCTTCCTCTTCTGTGATGCTTCTACTCTGGTGAGGGGATCCTTCGGCAGTGTGGCTTTGCCTTTGTCCTGGTTTTATCCTTCTTCCCCTCCTTCCTCTTCGTTCACTTTGTCTCCTCCTCCTCCTGCAGGTGAGTCAGAAGCAGTTTCCTCCGATGCACTATCCTTCTCATCACTTTCTATGTCTTGGAATTCGTCTTTTTTCTTCTTTTTCTTTGCACTTCTCTACCCATCATGCTCAACTGAGGTGACTAATAGACTTCTGATGATGTCGGGGTCGAAGAGCTCTACATCTTCGACCAGTACAAGGAATTGTGTTAGCCATTCCTTAGTGATCTATTCCATGTCTTCCTCAGTCAACTTATAGTAAGACTGCAACTCCTCCTTACTTTCGTCCCCGCGCGCGGTGATGTAGATGAAGTGTCGGTCTGCATGGAACTTTTCTAGCGGCTTGTACCGATGGAGTGTATTCGATGTCAATCGGGGAAAGGATTCAATGGCGCACTTCAATTGTAAGTAATAAGTATGGAAGACAGCATTCGATCGCCACTGCTTCGCCATATCGTTTGTATACCACAAGGTAGCGAACCTCGCGGCCAATGGTTCTGATGGCTCAAATTTCGGGAAGGTTACTCCTTCTGGCACTTACCAAGCGACAAATGCGATTAAGATCAGTAGCCAACTGAAATGAAATTCGTATCCTTGTTCCTGCGCTTCACGATAGTCCTTCTCCAACTCGTTGACGAGGTAACTCGCCCAGTTCATCTACATTCTTTCGACACACTTCCCTGCGAAGTCGACTACGAACCCTGTGACTTGTGTCAGATGAGCTTGCCAGCGATCAGTTGGCAAGCAAGGCGCATTGTGCCATCATGGATGGAGGCTACCTTGTAGCCTCGCTTTCCCTTCTCTACATCGTCATAGGATTCCTTTATTCGTTGTGCCAGGGAGCAATCTGACGTCTTCCCTGGGTAGAACTAGTGAGGGTCTAGTCCCTACATGCTTAGTCCAGTGATTAGGTGGATCAGCGTCGGATCCACAGTGATGTGCCTATCTAACTAAAGATAATCTCCATCATAGCACGACAGGAGGAGTCGACCGAAGTGGGGGATCTTCATTACGTTCAAGATCGTGGAGCACGCGAGATCCTTAATCCACGGCTAGGGAACTATCTTAGGCTTCTTCCGAGTCGTCTTCATCAAGTACCTATGCAGTGCGAGCATCGCATAGTTCTTTCGGTCTCTAAGGTTGAAGTCGTTGATCTTGAGAGCTGGGATCAGTTCCAACTCGGGTCCAACTGCGTGTATCCCCTTCGAGAGGTACGCAATGATGAGCGTGTACTCAAAGTCACGCGAGACACTGTCACAGCTAACTGCACCAACCAACGACGGGGTGTAGTCAGGCAAGACCAACGGGATCTGCTTCGTGTTATCCAGATCGTCGCGGTGTTTGCTTATTTTCTTAGTCGCGGTTCGGCTAGATCAACGTCCAGTCGAGGGGGATGCTTGCAATCCGCTCGTCGACGACGCCTGTATTCCTACAGACATGACTTTCTCATCCATGAGGTCGATCAAAATATCCTCTACAAACTACTCTAACGCGCTATGCTCGCCCGACATTCACACTTGTAATCACAGAGATCGGGTAGGCGAATAGACAGACCAGGTAATCAAATGGACGGGGAGGTCTAGACAGCATAGCGCAATATGTGATCACTTCTCTAATAGCTCAGATATTTCAGTTTGCAAAAAGTGGTCCCGGCGCAGCATTCGATGGATTAAATAAGAAACGTCGTAACGGATTCCTTCAACGTGTCGAAATGCCTTAATCAATACAAATCCATCCGTTATGGCGCGATCTCAACGTTCCAATGGTGATCTTTCCGATAATAACTACGTTTCTAGCCATTCTGGAGCATCGTTCTAATGGTCTAGATGCATCCAATGGTCATATAGTTTCGTCGTGGTGAAGTCCCATTCTGCGCAGTTCTGTTATACCGACGAGGTTCAAGTTCTGCAAACCTGCCTTCTGCGAAGTCTTTTTTGGAACTTCATGTAGTTTTTCTAATGTTGTTTTCTTCTTACTGAGCTTTATGACCTTCTTTCCTATGATTTAAGTCTCTAGATTCATCTTTCCATTCTTATTATTTTCTTCCCTTAGCGTAGTAACTTTGCATTGCTAAGGGTCTTCCAAAGGGTTCAAAGGTAAGACCTCTTCTCTTACTATTTCCGGGGTGAATGCACTTCCTTCCTGTATGGACAGGTTCTTTAAACCTTCTTGTGTTCTTCCAGCTTCGATAGCTAGTTCTATGGCCCTCTATTGCTTCGACTTATCCTCTTGTTCTTCTATTAGTCACGCTATTTTTCTGGCTATGAAGTCCCTTAATTCTTGATTTTTCTGTTCTGTAGTTTCCTCCTCTGCTTTCCTTCGGATCTGATCTTTCTCAATCCAAGCCTTTCCTAACAAAAGTGGAAACGGGGCATTATTCTCAACAAAATTAATGACTTCAAATTCTTCTTCGGTTGATGTTTCATGAGCGATCATAGATACATTAATAATTATTCCACATAGGGTTATCATCTTTCCTTTAAACAAGCCTATCCTTCCCAATGAAAGTACTATAGCAGGCTTTCCCAAAATTTCCCAAGTGCTTTCTGGCATAATATTCACATGTGTTTCTTCATCCAAGACACAGTCTATGTCAAAGTCTCATATTCTTGTTTCTATGTGTTACTTCTCTTTGAAGATCTCTGGTAAATCGATATCTCTGTGATCATTCAATGTTTCTTTCAGCTGTAGTAACATAGTCTCTGATTCTTTCTGGTTTTCTAACATATCCTTAGTCCCTTGACCTTCTTCATAGTTTTCTGGTCTCATGTTCATCTTCTCAACTTTGGTAATCATTCTAGGGCAATCCTCAACTTCATGGCCAATATCTTTACAAAAAAGGTAAATAGGACTTTTACCAGGTCATTCCTTAGCAAGATGTCCCAGTCTTCTGCAATTATAACACAGTGTCAATCCTCTCTTTCTTTTAAACAATCCCCAACATTTTTTGTACTACACACTAGGATCACAGTGATGGACCTGCAATCTGCAAAAATTCTTTCTAGGTTCCTGCATCCATTTGTTAGTCCCAAAATTCTTTCTATGCATAGGAATAACATATATTTCACTATCTCTATCAAATCTATTCAGATCGATTCTTTCTTCTAGTTGTGCCCTAGTTTTCAGACTAGGACAAAATCTATCAAACATACCTAGATTCATACTTTTGAAGCAAAAATTTCCACTTATCTTACCTTTATCAAAGCACAAAGCTTTAAGATCTTACCTCTTTTCTTCAGATCCGGTTCCTTTCTTAGCACAAAGTTTCGCAAGTTAAGTAGAATATTGTGCACTACAGCAACAGATCTACACACAAATCTTTCTCTTTTCTTCAGTTCCTAGCAAACACAGTTTCGCAATGGAACCATTTTTTGGCACAGGGGCAGACCCAGGGTTCAACGCTTCAACAATGCACCAACAAAACCATAACTGCCAACCCTTTCGGCAACACCTATGAAGCAGATGAAGTCTCACCTGAGGTAGAGCCAGGGGGGGTTGTAGGACTCAAGTGTCTACAACCTAGCTGGGACATAGATGTGTGATTACAACACTTAACAGAGCATTTAGCCAATAACATCCATTAGTTCATAAATCCATTCACATCGCAGATTAAACCATAGATATAGAACAACGTAGTAGCAACCAAGATCAAGTACTTTTCATCACTTAGCACATAGTATTAGATCAGATCTAGCATTCATTTATCATCAATAGGGCACTAAGCATGCATACATCTATCTAACATACATAAAGATCAATACACTAACATATAAACAACATAAATAACATCAACAACATCGCACAAAGCACATCAACATAGGATATACGTGGTTCACCCCAGTGTGGGGCTACGTCCACCAACTCTTCTTCTTCTTTATTAGTCTCCTTCAATCTTCTTACAGGCAAAGAGCCACGGAGCCAACTTCGCACTGGACAGGTGATCTGCACACAATGCACTAGATCCACCTTCCTTAAAATCGGGTCAAGGCACAGAGCCTTACATTGTTTGTCTACACAAAGCCTCTTACAATCACTTGCACTTAGCCCTGCAAGTCTCAACACACAATATGCACAAAAGCCAACCAGATCTACACTATGTTGATTCTAGTCTTTTATCTCCCCTCTTCTTACATTACTTAGCTCTCTATTTATACATTACAAAAAGGCCTAAACATGGGTAAAACCCATGGGCTGACATCCCATACCCGTTACATAAACCCTAAAAGCCCAAAAACCCCGCAAAATAAGCGAGATCATGCGATCTCTGCTTCGCCTGGGAGCTCCATCTTCGACCAGCCTGTCGAAGTCCCAAAAATGGTCAAACACGACCAATGTTCTCTCAAAACTTGCTCAAGGGTCGAGCCAAAATTGGGAACATGCCTTGTGCACATGGTTTCATTGATTGATCTAAACCTTGGAGATCATATATATGCATTTATGCTATACAGATTTATAACATAGACAAATTAAAAAAAATAACCTTGTGAGATCCCTTTCCTTGAAAATATCTAGATGGAGGGTAGTTGTGACTTATGACCTCCTAGTTAGTGTTGATTTTTCAATAAGCAAGGTTAAGCATGAAGTTCGTTCCATTGTTAGCAGTTAACCATAACCATTAATGTTGCAGCAACCAAGATCACAAGAAGAAGCACCATGCACAAGAAGTATCCTGGGAAACCCTTCTCAACAAGGGAAGAAAACCCAGCGAAATCCTTTCCTATATTCTTCAAGAGAAAGACCTTCACCACCAAGAAAACCTAGCACATAAGAGGGTTCTCAAACCCTAGAAGACTAGCACTCAAGAGAGTTGTGCACTTTTCCCAAGAAGGTGTACTTGCTGAAATTTCCAACCTCACATGAAAGATCTGATTCCTCAATGGGGAATGTACCTATACTTATACTAAACTGAACCTGTCAACAGAAGTGTCTATTGGCACAACAAGGTCAACCTCATTAGCATATTAACCATATTAATTATCGTTTACATTAATTACGAGTCACATTAAGGTGGGGTCGACCTGTACCCTTTACATTACAATTAGGGTTACAGGAATGTCTGACTCTTGAACAATATATCAAGGGATCTTATACACACACTAGTGCTCATCTACTTGGGACACATCCATAGGGATGTCCATATCTCTGGCTCACCACATTACACAGAAGAATCACTTATTCACTAGTGCTCAGCCACTAGGATCACGTTCACCTTGTGCTCAGCCACAGGCACGTCCAGCTCTGCAGATCACCTTTCTCACTACGTTACATAGGAGAATCATCTAGAGTTCTTCTCAACTCTTTGTATGGAGGAGGTCATCTCTACGTTCCAGCTTTGTCTCATATATGAACCACACACCCTCTTCAGGGGCTTTCTCTCAGGTTTTTTAGCTGGAGAATATCTCACATAGCTGCAATGATCCACATCTCACAGGTTTGTAAGCTGGAGAATGTCTCACATAACTGCAATCATCAACACTCCCTCTCAGCTAGGGAGTCATTCTTCAGCATGCCATATCTCACACGGATGTACTTTGAATTTTGTCTTGGCTGGAGTCATCAACACTCCCTCTCAACTAGGGAGGCATTCTTCACCAAGTTCGTTTGGTGAAGATGTTTGCAATCTGCTCATGTGTAGGAAGGTATTGCATGTGTACGATTTTCCTCTGCATCATATCTCTGATATAAGGATATTTCATCTCATCGTGTTTCGATCCATCAGGAAACACTATGTTCTCAAGGAGATTTACACATTGCTCTTGGTTATCATCATAGGATCCATCTCATTGTTAAGTAAATATGCCAGAAGCTTGTGAAGCCACATTGCTTTGCACACTTGATGCTATATACTTTGCCTCTCTGGTACTCAAGGCCATGGATTTTTGTTTCATGTTGCATCAGGAAACCATGGCAAACTTCATGGTAGAACATCAACTGGATGTGCTCTTCCTGTCCACTGTACTTTCTTCTCAATCTGAATCGCCATATCCTGCAAACTCAAATTCACACTGGAGGCATATCTCAGGCCATTTGCAACTGTGCCTTGTATATATCTTAATACATGTTTTGTTGTTGTCTAGTGAGTCTGTATCGGTTGACTCATGAAATGACTAAGCACATTCACTGAATGACATGAATCAAGTCTGGTGTTAACCAGATACATCAATGATTCACAACTGTGTTAACCAGATACATCAATGATCCAATCAGTTGTGGATCAGTCTCCTCTGAATCATCATCAATCTTCTTCTTTAAAGCCATCACGGTGGATTTTGCATTATGTCATACTTGAACTTCTTTAATATTTTCATTGTATATTTTCTTTGACTCGAATTACAAAAAAAAAAAAAAAAAAAAACTCATCGATCCTCTGTTATACTTCTTATCCCAAGAAGTAGTGCATCATACTTAGATTTTTCATCTCGAATTCAGAAGTCAAGGATTACTTGTATCCAACAACAAGGCTTTCTGAATGAGTCATCAAAATCAGGCTCTCATCACCAACATTGTAATGATATAGGTTTGGATCAACAACACTCTAGTTGAAATCCAAACTCATCAAGAATTTATCTATCTGATATAGTGTCCAACTCATGGATGGTAGTACAGGTGGAAGTGTATCGGGTTTACTGGATCAAGTGTCTCATCATAGACAACTCCCTCTATTTGTGAGAGACCTCTGACTATAGATCTCATTTTGTATTTCTCGACATTTCCATCAACTGCATGCTTGATCTTATAGATCCACTTGGAAGTTACCACAGACTTCCCTTCTGGTCCCTAAATAATATCTTATACATCATTCTTTAAGATATACTGATATTCTTCTGTTATGACATCTTGACATACAGGTTCTCCTGTTGCTTCTCTAAGACAAGGAGGCTCAGCATCAAATGAGGTGGTTCATGACTGAAGGATAGCTCGAAAATATCTTTTTCTTTCTCGGGATGTGCCTTGAGAGGCTTGTATGTTTCTCTGCCTCTTGCAGAGTGAGTCTAGGTAGGCCTTTTATGCCCTATTGCAATATCTCTGAACATATCAATTGGAGCAACTGGATCAACTGGAATAATGTATGCCTCCCTCTGAACTGCTGAAGGAGGAGAAGGTATTGTCTTATTGTTAATCTCCATCTGAGATTCTCTGGATCTTTGACAAACTATCTCTTCTTCAAGGACAATGTCTCTACTTGTCTCAATCTATCTCTGACAAGGGATGTCGATCTGGAATGTCTTTGAAGATTCATTGTATCCTTTCTTTCTAAAGGATCTAGTTTGGACTTCCTCTCTTTGGGTACATGAAAATACACTGGGCACCTAAATAACCTGAAGTGTTCAATCTCAGGCTTCATTCCGGTGAAGACTTCTTCAGGAGTTATGTTTTTCAAAGTCTGGTGAAGACTCTTGTTCTGAACATGCATTGTGTCATGCATGCTTATGCCCACAGAATCATAGAAAGATTTCGATCATGTGTTATTGCATTGGTTTCCCCAATGATGGTTCTATTCTTCCTCTTTCTCAAATAGTTTTGACTCCCTCTAAGTCAAGTGGCTCCCTCTGAAGGATAAACATCTTCCTTTGATCTTAACCTGTCTGGAACAAGAAAACAAGAGGAACCAGAACAAGAATATATCCTAAAGAAGAATAATGAGTGCATCTCTAGAATTAAAACAATTTAAGGATTGTTTTCATAGCTACAACACCTACTTGTAATGTAGCAAACTTTAGAAATATAGGTTAGAGGAATGACAATTACAACAATCAAACCTAGAGTCTTCACTTTGAGTGTGTTGTTCCTATGAATGCACTGAGATCCCTCTGGATCCATGACTTCAGCAAAAGGTTCCTCCCTCCTGCAATTTTCCTCATGACAATGATACAAATAATATATATACAAGTGCATACCTAAGGGTGTTGATATGATTTATCCAATGGCTCCTGGATGATCTTTGTCCTCTTGACATCTTCATGAAGGAGGTATGTCACAGTGACGTCTTTTTGTATCACCCACAATAAGTCTTCCTTTGAAGTCTTGTCTTCCAAAAACTTGAAGTTGTTTGATCCATCAAGCTTAACTTCCATCATAGTTTTGTTCATCATAATTTTAGATTTTTCACAACCCTTTGTCAACTGGGTTAGAAAACCTAATGGCTAGGTTAGGCTATCACTTTTAGGTTTTGTTGGACTTATGACTACCAACAATAAGCCTTTGAAAGATGGGAGAACACTGGTGAGTTGAAGAGCTTCTTCAATGAGTTGCAGAAACCCTAATACTGAAATTTCTGCAGAAATTAGCGAAACCCTAGAAACCCTAGGGCCAAAAAGTCAAAATGCTCAGAAATGAAATTTGATGCTTGTTGGAGGTGTGTTGAAGGAGGTCGTACACTTCTATGTCAAAATTATCCCCAATGTCCAAGTATTAAGGGATGAAACTGAGAAAGAAGGAGGGTCGTATGAAATTTCTAGAAACCCTAAGAGGGTCATACGATTCTGCAAAGAGAGGACGGCTTTCCTTGAAGTTTTGTGCAATGGGTTCTTCAAGACCTATACTCTGAAACCATGTTGATTTTTCAATAAGCAAGGTTAAGCATGAAGTTCATTCCATTTTTAGGATTTAACCATAACCATTAATGTTGCAGCAACCAAGATCACAAGAAGAAGCACCGTGCACAAGAAGTATCTTGGGAAACCCTTCTCGACAAGGGAAGAAAACCCAGCCAAATCCTTTGTTATATTCTGCAAGAGAAATACCTTCACCACCAAGAAAACCTAGCACACAAGAGGGTGCTCAAACCCTAGAAGATTAGCGCTCAAGAGAGGTGCACACTTTTCCCAAGGTGTACTTGCTAAAATTTCCAAACTCACATGAAAGATATGATTCCTCAATGGGGAATTTACCTTTACTTATACTAAACTGAACCTGTCAACAGAAGTGTCTATTGGCACAACAAGGCCGACCTCACTAGCTTATAATATAATTAATATTAACCAAATTAATTATTTTTTACATTAATTACCAGTCACATTAAGGTGGGGCTGACCTGTACCATTTACATTACAATTAGGGTTATAAGCAGGTCTGATTCTTGAATAATATAGCAAGGGATCTTATACACCCACCAGTGCTCATCCACTAGGGGCACATCCATAGGGATATCCATATCTCTAGCTCACTGCATTACACAGAAGAACCACTTCTTCATTAGTGCTCAGCCACTAGGATCACGTTCACCTTGTGCTCAACCACAGGCATGTCCAACTCTGCAGATCACCTTTCTCACTGCGTTACACAAGAGAATCATCTGGAGGTCATCTCTACGTTCCAGCTCTGTCTCAGATAGGAACCACACACCCTCTTCAGGGATTTCTCTCAGGTTTGTAAGATGGAAAATATCTCACATAGCTACAATGATCCACATCTCACAAGTTTGTAAGCTGGAGAATGTCGCACATAGCTGCAATCATCAACAGTCAGCAACATGCCATAGGAAAATAGTTTCATTGATTGAGCTATCCTTGGAGCTTATATATATATATATATATATATATAAACTTTGTAGGAAAACTCAAGATATGCTTCCCCACATTTTTGGATGGCATCCTAGTATACTCATAAACATAAACTAATGCACTTTCCAAATGCCCCATAATTTTGATGACAACTAGTGGAGCTCTCTCTCTCTCTCTCTCTATATATATATATATATATATATATATATATATATATATAAACCTTGTAAGAAAACTCAAGATATGTTTCCCCACATTTCTAGATGGAATCCCTAGTATACTCATAAGCATAAACTAATGCACTTTCCAAAAACTCAAGATATGCTTCCCCACATTTTTGGATGGCGTCCTAGTATACTCATAAGCATAAACTAATGCACTTTCCAAATGCCCCATAATTTTGATGACAACTAGTGGAGCTCTCTCTCTCTCTCTCGATATATATAAACCTTGTAAGAAAACTCAAGATATGTTTCCCCACATTTCTAGATGGCATCCCTAGTATATTCATAAGAATAAACTAATGCATTTTCCAAATGCCCCATTATTTTGATGACAACTAGTGGAGCTTCTCTCTCTCTCTCTCTCTCTCTATATATATATATATATATATATATATTCAAGGAAAATCTCAAGAGAAAACCCATCTTGACTCCGTAAGAGAGATCAAATGAGGTATACAACAAAAACAACCAACCCAAAAGATGGACTCCAAAACCTTTTGCATAAACCAAAATTACTTAATCACTCAAGCTAACCAACTAAACTGTATAGTATATATAAAGAAATTATGTATAAATATAAGAATTTTATTTTTTTTTGTAAATTCACAGGCAAGATTCTATTAATTTTTCAAAAAGTCTTATAAACAAAAATTCTTTGTTGTTGGCCTACCACTTGGGAAACCAAACCATCGGCATAGGAGAGTGTCATCAATCCAAATATATTGTTTGAAATTTGTCCAAAAAGCTTTGAAAGCTAGAGATACAAAATAAGCTTTAAGAGAAAATTTGAAAGGATCCACATGCCTATTCTTTTTACCTTAACATTCCGCCAAAAAGAAGACTTAAGAAGTACCAAACTTCAGGGAGCAGGAGGCTCAATTGAGGTGCCCGGGGGATTGTCTTCCTAGACATTGCCTCGATCGGATTGTTGGTTGCGAATTGAGTCTGGCGTTGCCAGATTGGTTGAAGCGGGAGGAAGACCAGCAAGAATTTTTCTGATCATCAGATGGAGACCATCAAGCTGAAGCTAAATGGTGTTTTGGGCATCGTCCCTTGTCTAGAGCATATGTCCCATGAAGGTTTTGATATGCCAATAGAGCTCTATTATCTTCCAGTATCGAGTCTTCCTTGCTCTGGTTTTCCCTATGTATGGAACCCAATAGATCGTAGGCTTTGGCAACTCTGAGTCTGTAGTCATGTCTCTTTCCAAACTAATTGCGGCTTCAACTTCATCTAGATTCCTTTGGAAACGATGGGGAGTGTTGATCTGATAGTTGGTTGCTGCATTATATGCCTCTTGCTGCACTCACAAGACTGGTTGTTATTCTTCAGATTGACGGGAAGTGGAAGCAGTTGGGACTCTAGAGCCGCGACGATATCCTCTAGGATAGCCATGATGGTGCAGACTATGGCACGAAGAGAAGGATGATACCGTTGTGAGAGAAGAAGAGAAGGGTTCCAGTTACCACTGATGGACCGGAGAATGTTGGTCTCAAATATTGCTCTCTCAAATTGCAAAGCAAATGTCGAGCCTCTGCTTTTCCTTACGTCCATTGTTTGCAATGCGGAGCGCAATGTCGAGCCTCTGCTTTTCCTTACGTCCATTGGGTGGAGAATGTTGAGACTCAGCTTGAGGACGGATAGTTATTAGCATTTAGTTCCCCGGCACTAGGTTTTGAGCCATGCATTATGTCAGTGGACCCGTGGGATTACACCTGACTTGACGTCCTATCGATCTCGGGTAAGTTGCGAAGCTTCGATTGTTGATGCTACATGCCGGTGGGAGGAACCTCGAGGAGTACGAGCTCTGGGCTGATGGGTGGAGCCTCTTTATTGCCATTAAATCCATCCTCGGGGATGGGTCTCCCTGAGGTTTGCATTCCCAACACCACCCATCCTCGGGGTTTGCATCCCAACACTCCATACAGGAATTGTATATATATATGATTCGGATTTTTCATTGACATGGGAAGCGCGAGACATAGCAGCTTCCTTTCAACCCGAGAGGCATCAGGACCAGGAACCAGATTTCTTTTACTAAATGGTTTTTTTCTAGTGGTCTAATGTGTATATATATATATATATATGGAAAGCTTATTATGGGTTTGAAAACAATTGTAAATCAGATGATCGATCTTTGGAGTTGGGATAAGAAGAAACTCCTCTTTGAGACTCTTGTTACACTGTTATTCTTTATGGATGTGAAGTCTGGGGCTGTAGTATCTCTTGTGAATCTTGGAAAAAGATAGAGCAAATACAAAAAAAATTATCACATACAATCTCAAAATTAAAGGAAATACGCCCTATCCCATCCTCCTCGTAGAAACAAGCCTCTCCCCCATTGAGAGCATGGCTATAACTAGATACCTAATGTATAAGAACAAGTTAAACCACATGGAAGACAAGAGGCTACCTAAAATTGCTTCAAAATCAAGTCATAACCACCATCGACTCAAGTGAGGATGGCATAAAGACGCTCGGTTTTGGCTAAACTATTGGGGAATCAAGGAAGAAACCATTTTGCAGAATAAAGATACTATTAAAAAAAATGTCAAATCAAAATTTAAGGAAAAACTGTGGTGTGATAAAGAGTTAGAGGAAAAAAGAAAATTAAGGTATTATAAAAATGTAATCAACCTTAATCTAGAAAATCAAAATTATCTATTTGTTTTGCTAAGTGTAAAGAAAACAATAAGCATTGCTAAGATAAGAACAAATTCTTGTTGATATTATGGTAGTTGCGGGAGGTATTTACCTCCACGTGTAAACCTGGCAAGTATAGAATACTCCGAGAAGCAAGAAGAAACCCTAATGAGTTGGCTAATAACCCTAGAAGACTTGTCGACTCAAGAAGATAATTTATATTAGGTTATTAGCCTCCAAGAGAAGAAGTCAGCCAGAAATAATAATATATACTGAACAGACAGATACCCAGAATGAGAAGTTGGCCCAAGCAATTAGCCAGAATTAGTATAAATACAGGAGGTCAGTTCTCATTCTGGCAGGCAGTCTCAGAATTGCAGAGCAGCACTTGTGCGCACTGCAGTTGCCCAGTTTATGCGCAGGTTTGGAGGAGAGTTGTCGTTGCAGTTGTTGCATCTAGCAGTTACGCTTGGACTATCTCTTGGCTAGGGTTTGGACTATCTGATCAGCTCTTTGTGATGCGTTATCCTTGGGGAAAGGTGCGCTACCCTTTTGTTTGGCTATCTAGCCTAGGGTTTGCTTCCGGAGTGATTCTTTATCAAGGTTAAGGTGCTTGGAGGGTGGCTTTGACCTATGGTTGGGTGACAAGGGTATTGTCAATGGTAAAATGAGCACAATCTTTCATATTCTAATAGGTTATGGGCCCACACCTCCTTCATTCAGTCTAACCGTTGGAAGGAAACATAGCTAGAAGGATATTAAGCTCCTTGAAGAACTATCGCTAGGGTTTCTAGTAGGAGCAGTCACCAAAGCACTACAACTAGGGTTACTAGCAGGTGTAGTTGCAGAAACCCTAATCCTCTTGTTGAGGCACCTTAAGTGAATGGATTGACCTAATCTCCGGATAGATCAGTGTGCTCTAGCCTAGCGCATCTCCTGATACTCTCAGCAAGCCAAGACGTGAAGTTTGAGTTTGTGGTCAA
>ML812688.1:211775-226814 GCA_009831015.1 Picea engelmannii
AGGATGAAAGAGACTTCTTCTTCTAAAGGTAACAATACTCTTCTTATTTCTTGTACATATCTTGTTTGCATCATCTCTGTACATATCTTGTATATCTATCTCTTGGAAGATAATGTGTTCCAAGAAGAACTATACCTATGGAAAAACAACAAAATAAGGATGGATATCATTAGATAATACACATGAAAGGATGAAATACGTCAAACAAAACATGTGAAAGCTATTGCAAGATAAGTTGAATCCATCATGAAGAGACTTAGAAGAAGCAAAGACAGAAAGAAGTCAGAGAAAGACTTATAACATTTTGTAGAAGACAACAAGATGAAAGCGTGGACTCTGTTGGACAGAGAGAGCCAATTATATATTGCAGAAGACCATAAGGATGCAGATGGAAGCGTGGACTCTGTTAGACGGAGGGAACCGATTATAAGCACTCATACATGAAGCAAGGATTGGGAGGGAGCTAATCCTATGATCCATTAAAGATGATGAAGTATATATCCATTGTAGCAGTCATGAAAGAGAGTATGTGTCCAGTTCAACCTCAGAAGAAGTCTTCTTCGAAGAGAAGCCTTAAAGTATCCCTGGTTGTCCATCCACAACTGTGATCCTATGATGAAAGAAAGAAATGGAATCTTTAGGGAATGGAATCTACTCCATGGACCCAAGAGCTAAACACGAGGAAGAACATGAAAATTCCAAGAAAGAAAGAGAAGCCAGAACAACCAGTCATTGTATCAAGAATCACAAGATTGTCAGCCTGATATAAACTCAATAAAAACAATCAAGCAGAGGAACTAAAAGTCGTGATGAAGAATAGTGTATGGAAGATTTATGAATGAAAGCATTGCGAGATCTAGAACTAGAGGTTCTCCCGGATGGAGGGAAAAAACTATGATGATTGCTCGTTCCAGTAAACCAGACATACCTCTACATGAGTCATTATATCATCCATGGGTTGGAGTGATACATCAAGATGAATGCAAAGACTGTTCTCCGGAGAAATTGAACAAAGAGCATATGAAGAGAAACCTCAAGACTTTGAGGCATACCAAAAAGAGACTCTTGTATACATATGGAAGAAGATAACTTGGTGAAGAACCTCCAATGCACAGCAAAAGCATGGTGAAGATTCTCTATAATAGAGTTATTGTATCAAGATGATTACTCAGTAAATCAGATCTCATGATGACAGAAGAAGTGTCACATGGATATGTTCCAGTGTTCCAACAATGATATACTTTATTGATCAGAGCTACATGAAGCCTTCAAAGAAAAACTAGTGCCCCAGAACGAAGTACATTTGAAATCAAGCATTACATTATCCGTGATGAAGTTCAGAAAGGAGAAAGAGGTTCTCCAATACATATCTCCATAGATGAGCAGATAAACAGACATCTTGGTAAAACTTCTATCCAAAATGAAAGAGTTTGCGTACTCAAGTTGGAGCTCGTGGAAACGACTTCCTTATTGAAAAAGGAAGAGATGACTCCCAGGTTGGGAGGGAGCACTGAGACATTATCCAACTTTAATTAGCAAATAACAAGGGTGGGGCTAGTCTTGTTATGCAAGAATGTGAAGTTTAGCTTGAAGTTGACAATGAAATATTTTCTGGCAAACATTATCCAATATTAATTAGCAAGAATGTGAACTTAGCATGAAGTTGAAAATGAAATATTTTTTTAGAGAAAACACTAATTATTTATTGAGAGATGGTGTTTCTTGGGTTGAATTTTCTCATGCATATCAAGCATGTATTGAAGCCATGAATGAATTGAAGTTAAAGGATTTATAGTACTTCATTCATCTTTTGGAAGTTGTTACCACCCAAAAATTGATCACTTAGACCAAAATGTTAGGTGTATTGTGTCAATAGTATGGATACCATATGATAAAACTCACTTTTATACTATATGCCATCATTATAACTTAAAGTAACCACTTTCCTAAAGTTATTTTCACCTTATAAAGTCAATAAACCCCTTTTATGACTCTTCCCTCTTGGAATTTTTTTTAACGGAACCTAGAGATGATAATAATATAAGAGGGTTGTGTCGAAGTGAATAACTAAGTCAAAATTTAGTACGAAATATGGCTCAAGGACAATATATTTACCTATTGCTAGTTGAAAAAAAGGCACATACATCTTCCTATGATACTTCCATACAGATTGACTATAGATTTCTTTAACATATTGGCCGAGCAAAAACACTACTTTAAAAAAAAATTAGTACTGAACAAATTCAGTGTCTTGGACTTCTTGTTCTCCACTAAGAGGAGAGTTTCCATCCATCTCCATTAGGACTGCAGCACGACCCCCCACTTTGTCATTTGAAATTCATCCTTGACAAGATATCATTGAGCCTTGTTTTATAGAAGTTGAAATAGATCGTTATGTATGTACCAAAGAGCACAAGTGGTGGCATTCATTTTCTAGAGTGTCAACCCGTTGGCCTTGAGTCATGAACATGCTTGTTAAATTTACCATTATCTATTCAACTTCCTCAAATTAGTCGAAACCTGTAGGAGGGCCTCTCTATTTGTTTCTACAATTTCTTTATGCCTTCAAAGAATATGCTTAATTTCACTCCGAGAGGGGTCCATCTTGACCCAACCCAAACAACCAAAGATTCCAAATGTCCAATAGACAACCACAATTCCAGTTTTGGCAATGCCAAAGGAAAGAAAGATGTCTTCAATTCTAAGAACAAGAATATTTGAAACATGAAAACTTATATTGATGAAAGCAAAGGGGTAAAACCTTGAGTTTAGGATGGATGAGGTCAGAGACTAAGACGGATCTAGCATCAAACTCAAACCCATGGCAAAAGAAATCTACCCCTTACAGCAAAGAGTCGTTGACACTCGAGATAAAAAAAAACACAGAACAGAGCATCGATAAACCAAACCACCTGAGATATGAATGGAAACCATATCCCAAATATCCTCGTAGATAACATCCTTTTTCACACAAGATGGAGTGAATGTTTCCATCAATTACAGTCATTTTTAAGTATGTAAATGATCTAGATTATTTTCGGCACGAAACAAGAGAGGAGATATAATAAAAAAATGCACAGAGATATCGTGGATATCCAATAATATAACAGAAATGTATCAGATATGAAACCATAAACATAGAGATACAGTAATACATGATTTATATTAATGAAATAAATGTACAGAGACTGTAAAAATACAGAGTGAAAGACTCACTAGAATGGTGGCATCTTATCTCTGAGAAGAGATGTGACGGCTACTCGCATTCGCAAGAAGATGATTACAATGAGGCTCTGAAGGCCTTTTTACAATAAATAGGAATGCCAAAAACCCTAGACATCCAAAAACCTAACCCTAGGAGATGAAGCGCCAAAAGTCATGTGGGCCCCGTTTGGGTAAGTTAGTACATCAACTTCCTGAGGTCGTAACTTTTGCATACAATCTCCATTTTAGGTGTATCATAGCCCGTTGGAAAGGTATCGTCAAGGAGATTCATTTTAGGTGCAATCTCAAAAGTACTTGGATATTGCAAACCTATTTTCCCAAAAAACATCGTTTAGAGCCTCAAAATGGCCCGGGAAGTTAAAAACTGCTAAAAATAGTAAATTATCAAAATTGCCAGAAAATTGTTCTAAGCCAGTTGGAAAAGGTGGGTGGCCACCGATATCCATCCGGATCAATCCTCCATCATTAGGAATCAATGGTATCCATTGTGTTGAGTGCCCGGGGGAGAGGGAAAAGCGTTTGTTGAATTTGCATCTTGATGAGTTGCTTGCCTTGTTGTAGAAGTTGTGTTGCTTAGCTTGTTCAAGGTTGTCACGAACATGTGGCTGGAAAGGTTGGACCTTTTTAACCAGTCTATCTACATGAGATGTTTGTGTGAAGAAGGAATCTTTACACTTTGTTGCAATCTTGTTGACCTGCTTTTGTTAGATAGAAGGTGTTGGGCCGAGGCTGTAGTGGTTACAATATCCTTATGTTCACCTTTTGAACAGATTGTAAAGAAGTTGAATTTTTTAGTATGAGATACTACCTTGTGTCACTATTTAGGTGGAACAGTAGTCGAAACTACCTATGGTATTCCGTAGAGATGACCCCCTAGAGAGCAATGACACTGCGGGGTCGAGACTCATAAACAGCATGGTGTTTCCACATATATGGTTGGCCCAAGAGAACATCACATACATCCAGTGAGGAAATATCACATAATACCTCATCCTTGAAGGGATGGATGCCATATGACAATCGACATTGTTGGCTGACACAAAGATCTCGTCCCTAGAAAATCCACCCAATGTTGTATGGTTGTGGGTGTGGTGTTGTCGACAATCCCAACTGCTTTACGACCTCTGCTGAGATGAGGCTCTTTTGGCTTCTGATATCAACAATAAAATGCAATGGGGTCCCCTTCACCCACATCTGTGAATTAAAAAGGTGCTCCCCCTCTTCAGGATCTGTTGGTTCTTCTGGTTGAATTGTTGCGGTCACGACAATAGTAGTGGGGTCTGCGTCAATGATCTGTCATTTACCAGTATTTTTAGAATCAGATTCTGAATCAGGGTTTGGCTCCTTGTCTTTGATCTCGGCCACCAATGACTATTTTGAGCAACATTCATCGGTGTTGTGCCAGGGGATTTTGTGGAAATCACACCATTTTTCGGTGTCCTTCTTTGTCTTCCTGTGACCCTTCTTTTCCTATGGCTTGGACTAGTTTTCGGGAGACTGTTTGTTAGGTTCGTCTTTGTCATACTTTGGTTGTTGCGGAATTTCATACCTGAACTCATGTTTGTTCTCGTGCTTAAATTTCTGCTCGATTTTAACAGCATATCGATAAGCAGCACCGAGTGATGAGATGTCCAGAAAATCCATTTCTTTTTGGATGTATCTTTGTAGAGCCCTGTGGTATTTCAGAACCAAATGTCACTCGAATTCTTTGATACCCATCTTGGTGCGCAATGTATGGAAGGTATTTGTGAACTCTAACACTACTTGGATCCTCTCTTTCCGTAGTGTGGTCCATCTCATGTACTGGTCCTCATAGTTGCAAACAGGGTAATATTGTTCCTTTACCGCATCCACAAAAAAATCCCAAGTGGGTTCAACCCCATATATTCCAGACTCCTTTGTGGAACTTTTCTCCCAGTAAGTTTCCCACCAATGTTTGACATGGGGGAGAGCCTTAAGGAACGCGAATATGATCTTTTCTCTGTCGAAAAAATTGTGAATAGAGAAATAATCTTCTAACAGATTTAACCATTTATCTAGGGAATCCACATCTTTCTGACCTTCGAATATAGGAATATCAAAATTGACCTATACCTTAAAAGGCGAGGTGCCTCAAAATTGGTCGCTTGATGAAGATGTGCCTAAAGCTATCGGAAGGCATTGAAGGATGTGGGAAAAATTCTCCATCATTTCGTCCCTCTGTCGTGTGAGAGCTTGCTCAAGCAACAAATTGACAGGATCATCTGCTCCGTCATTTTTCTTTGCTTCCACCATGGAGGGTTTCTTGGGAGTGCGAGAGCGATTGTCTTCAAGAGAGACAAGCTCAAGACCCAGCTTGCTATACCCAGACCTCGTCGAGGACATGCACTGAAAAACGATCAAGAACAGCCTGCTCTGATACCACTGATCTAGATTATTTTCGTCACGAAATGAGAGCGGAGATATAATAAATAAATGCACAGAGATATCATGGATATCCAATAATATAACATAAATGTATCAGATATGAAACCATAAACACATAGATACAGTAATACATGATTTCTATTAATGAAATAAATGTACAAAGACTGTAAAAATACAAAGTGAAAGACTCGCTAGAATGGTGGCAGCGTATCTCTGAGAAGAGATGTGACGGCTACTTGCATTCACAAGAAGATGATTACAATGAGGCTCTAAAGGCCTTTTTACAATAAACAAGAATTTCAAAAACCCTAGACATCCAAAAACCTAACCCTAGGAGATGAAGCTCCAAAAGTCATGTGGGCCTCGTTTGGGTAAGTTAGTACATCAACTTCCCGGGGTCGTAACCTTTGCATATGATCTATGTTTTAGGCATATGATAGCCCATTGGAAACATATCGTCAAGGAGATTCATTTTAGGCACAATATCAAAGGAAATTCCATATTGCAAACATTTTTTTCCGAAAAAACGTCGTTTAGAACCTCAAAATGGCCCCGGAAGTTAAAACTGCTAAAAACAGTAAATTATCAAAATTTCCAGAAAACTGTTTTGAGCGAGTTGGAAAAGGTGGGTGGACACCAATATCCACCTGGATCAGTAAACCACCTAGGCGCGTTGCCTCCCATGCCTTTCCAATGCCACGTGTCCCAAATCATTAAACTCAAGGCAGTGAATATATGGTATAGGGAGCACCCCCAAAACCCCATTTAATATAAATTTTCCCTCATCAAGCCTAGATCTGACTTTAGCCATTTGATTACCACAATTTTTCAATTCTCACTTGATATGGTATATGGAAACCTTTTCGAATTCATCTCGAAGAGTGATGGAGCAAGACAACATATTGTTGAATATATTATTCCCAACCTCAAAACTTTTAATGATTTCCCTGTTCACCATCATAAAATCATAGAGGATAATGATCTTGTTAATTCTCATTTCTCTCACAATTTGTATTCCTTCCCAAAGTGCATAAGCCTCAGCAATGTTATTTGAGACGTTACCCAATCCCCATGCATAGGAAGTGACTGGATTTCCTCCGGGGTCGTGAATATTCTCACCTGCACCTGCCACCCCTTCCCTCTTGGAATTATTTTTAAAAGTAAAATAAAATAAAATAAAAAAACAATTTTTTGCTTATAAAACCAAGAGGTTTTCCCACCCCACCCTTCGCCAATTTCTCATATTCAACCTTTGTTTTGAATTTGCACCAGAGCTCAAGAGCCCTAGTTTCTTTAGAGTACTTCCCTCAATAGTCATTGTTACACACTACCACATGGAAGAGAGAATGCTCATACACTTATGGAATATCAAGAACCCTCCCAAAGAGGAGGCCAAGGGGATTACCATTTTCAAGGAGCTTCTTCATAGTTTCTTTGTAAATCTTTCCATTGGGCAATGGATTATTGTTTCATTCTTTCATGAATTTGTTGTTCTAATTTATCTATTTTTGCTACATTTTATTTATGTTTACATGAATAGCATGAATTTGAATATGAAAATTTCCATTTAAACTAGAGTTTCTAGTTTTATTTCCTTGTTATTCTTTGTAATCTTGAAGCAACCTCTATATTTGTAGATATTCTAACCCTTGTCACATATTTACACCAAAAAAATGGCAGCTCAACGAGGGATCTGAGTCATTCTCATGATCCCTGGTTGCGAGTGTGTGGGTAAACCGCTTTTCCCTTCTTTTCATTTTATTTTTTGAGTTTTGGAGAGATTTTTAGGTTGTTGTTGCTCTATGGTTCATGTTTTCAGGAAATAGGTGTTGGAAACCCTTCAGAATTCTTGCAGAGACGAACTCACAACTGTCAGACACCTCTCAAGATCCAACATAGCAATATTGGGTGGTAATTTCATTGACCAATGCATTAATTGAAGCCAATATTTGTATTTCCCAACACATGAAACTGGGCCAACTTTTGCAAGGGCGGCGCAGTTAACTAGGAGAGTTTCTGCATTGGCTCAGAAAACTAAGTTTTTCAATTTTTAGGGTTTGTTTCCAAATATCTGAGTATTTTTTAGGGCCTATAGGTTTCTTTTAAATTCTCTTTTTCTAGGTTAAAGTATCATCTTCAAGATATCTACAGGATTGAGTAACAAACCCCCTAGGGTTTTAGTACTTTCCCCCAATTGCTTTCTTGAAGGTTTTTCTTTCTGTTTCATGTTACATTAGGTTGTAAATCAGACTTGTTAATTGTTTTTTAGTCATTTAATCCTTTCTTGTTTGCATTAATCATTGGTTAAAAATAAAAGAAAATGAAAAGGCCATATGACATTGACTTAGTCTTAGATGCATGTAGGAAGCCATTGCTTTTCTAGCATTCATTTTTTACTTTATTTTACCATTGTAGGTGTGTTGTATTTATTGTTTTAAATTGCTTTCATTTCATAATTGAATAACCTCTTAGTGAAAAGAAAAAATCCTCATAGGACCCCCAAGATTTTACTTGTCAATAAAGGTTTTTTTGTTGTGAATCTGATTGCTTGTGAGCCAAAAAGTGAAATGAATTGTTTCTGATTTTGAAATATGAAAAGTTAAAAGTTTATTTCAATTTTAAAAGTAACTTAGAGGGAAAAAATCTTTGGTTGCTTGCTTGCATGATTATTTAGATTTCAATTTTATTTTTATTTACAAGCATTTACAATTTTAGTTAGTCACGATCCATGTGCACACATACCACACCTTAAAATTTATGCTTGATTCATGACACTAAGCTCAACATAATAATAACTAACCCTCTAATCTAGCACACTCTTAACCCACTTGGGAACCAAAAAGAATATGGTATTTAGGTTAGGACTTTGGGGATAGGAATCCAAACAATTCTCCTTAGTCATTCACATTAAAACATAGAGGTTTCCTATTAGGGAGATAAAATCCTTTCTATCAGGCACGATCTCATCTAGTTGGGTAACAGGTGCACTCTTTCAGAGTGGATAATGCCAAGTTCTAGACCAGAGGTATGATTGAGACTCCTTGATCTTTCACTACTAAAGATTCCAAAATCGTTTGATTTCATCTTGAAGGAAAGGTAACATGTTACATGTGTCCATGAAGAGGTATATTAGTGGCCATTTTTAGGTATCCTTAACTGGGTGGCTCTTACAGGAAGGTGGTCACCTGAGATAGATTTCTATAGGCCTTTAGTACCTCTCACTACCCACTGCCTTGTAGTTATAACTATCTCTTTTGTACCTTCACTCAGCGACGCAGGGGACCTCATCCCCCGTATTGCTAGTTGTTTGGAAGACAATTATCCATAGATTGGGTTTTGTTTGAACACATCTAGTTTATCTTATATTCTATAGTATTTTATCTTTATAGGATGGAGCCGCTTGATTTAGGTTACATTTATTTTTTAGACACATTTAAAACCACTTGATGCACCACATGAGAACATAGTGTCTATTGTTTGGTCATTATTAGCTTAGCTCATAACTTCATTCTATTTAGCCTTTTGATTATCTTGTTGCATATTTAGGGTGATACTTGCCTTAGGATATCATATATCCCCATAGGAGATAGTCTCGTGGGTTGCAAGTCTTTTGACCTAAGTTCTCAGCCCGATTAGGTGCACTATATTCCCCACTCGACAAAACAAGGTTCCCCACCCTTGGTTTCTAGTTCTTCTAATTCAGAACCCCCCTCCCCATTGATGGGTGTTGGTACATTCAATTTTAGTCCCACTTCCACCTCCTTAGGTCCTTCATATTCATCCAACCCAAGTTCTACCAGGGCTAGAGCTAATCCTGGAGTTGATGTTAACCAACCTTCTATGAATTTCATGGCAGATTTAAATCTCCCCAATTTGAACAAATTGATTAATGATCCCATCCATCACGATCCCAATTGGCCCAAAATGCCAAACAAACTCCCCTCTAACATCCCAAAGTTTGAGGGTAAACCTGAAGAGGATCCCTTCCAACCATATCATGTACACCTGTGGTGTTCCTTCAACTCCATAACTGAGGATTTTATTAGGTTGTGACTCTTTCAATGCACATTGATGGGTGTTTCTAACAAGTGGTGCATAGACTAACCTGGTAATACCCATAGAACCTTTGAGTCCATAGCCAAGGTTTTCCTTACTTTCTTCTAGCTCCCAGTCCATCATGACATAGGGAAAGAAATCTTGACCAATTTCCGTCAAACCACTGCCACTCACATCTCGAATCACATCCATGAGTGGCGTAGATGACAAGCCTTATGAAAATCCAATATTAATGATTCTTTCATCATTGATAGGTTCTTGAAGTCCCTCCTTCCTCCCATTTCCAAGGATGTAGCCATGACTCTACCTAGGAATGAGGAATAAGCTATCCAAAAGGCCCAGCAATATGATCTTATATATGCACAATAAGGGTATCAACATATCATCTTTCTTGATGCCCCTCACTCTCACTCAAGTGATTTTTCTATACCAATGGAATCCCATGTGGTTGATGGCCTTATTAGATATTTTTCTCATACATATCCACACCCTACTCCTCTCTAACCTAGCATATATGGTCACCCTTATGGTAGGGTTATAACTTCTTATCCTCAACCTTATATAGGGTATCCTTCAACACCTCATGGGTATCCTAATCCCCCTCAGGATTCCTATAATACCCATGTTTCCCCCAACTTGTAATTAATCATTACTTATGATTTTCATGCTATGGCATGTGAACAATGTAAATGTATTATTGTTTAGATTGCCAACAACTGACTATGGAGGTGAAGCCTTGAAGTACTGGCCATGATATCACTAGAGGAAAGAGTGAGGAAACTGTAGAGAGGGTTCATTATGTCAAAATGACTCAATTCTCTTTGCTGAAATAATGAGCCTCGTCATGATTCCAAGAAAAAACAATTAATGAGAAAAGACTGGTGGTTGAACCACTAGCTACCCTAATGAATGGAAGCATGGAAAGCCTGGCTGAGAAGACAGAAAATGGTCAGCCCGAAGTACAACAAAGCACAGTCTTCCTGCATATCTATATTGACCTGAGTTCCTTCTGGCAGAAGGAATGGGACAGGTCCAGAACCTTCCTGGGGGAGGGGGGATAAAAATACCCAAGAAAGACAAAGAGAGACGAATGGGTGAGAGGACCATTCAGAAAGAAGAAGAGCGCGTGAGGATCTCCGGTTTAGAAGAAGAACTGAAAGATTGAGTTGTTCTGGTTACAGGAGAGAACCAGAGGGGGAATTCAGTCTCTGAGGAAGAGAATTGTTGAAAGGAATACACGAGCGCGTGAAATAGAAAGATCAGAGAACTCATGGAAGAGTTCTGAACTGGAGCATAGAAGACCCGAAGTCCAAACTAGAGCAAAAGAGGGTCGTGGGCTTGGTGTTGGCTGGAAAGAAACAAGTGTTGGAAGGAGAGGGAATCGAGGGACAGTGTAGTTGTGAAGGGATTTTCTTGAAGAAAGGAAATCCAGCTGGAAAGGCATCTGATAAACCCTATGGAGGTCCTAAGCTTAGTGGGGAAGAAGGGAGACCTTTGCTTCTTCCAGAGAGGTGGAGGAGAGTAACCTCCCTGACACCTTTCTTGAATTTTGAAAGAGAACCCAGAAAACTGACTTGAGCTAAGAAGGTCGTAAGATTGATGTTGAGGAAGCATCTGATAAACCTCGCAAGGGTTGTGATAGAGAGAGGATTTCTCAAAGATGAAGGTCGCAAGATTGATGTTGAGGAAGCATCTAATAAACCTCACAGAGGCTATAACAGAGGGAGGATTTCACAGAGATGAAGGTTGTGATATTGAGTTTGAGAAAGCATGTGATAAACCATGCAGAGGTTGTGACATAGAGAGGATCTTTGAGAATTTGCAGAAGACCTGAGGAACACAGAGAAGTTTCCCTAGTGATATCATAGCTTGGCACGGGGGTGGCCAGAGTGCTAAGAGTGAATGCCTCTGAGCCTACAGTTGGGTGGAAAGGTGAACACCCACAATCAGTTGGTTGGATGCAACCTATAATAGATAAGTATTCTTGTACCCTATGTAATTAAACTGTAATTTAAGGTTGAGTTTCTTGTGAATGTTTCAGGGATGTGCATGCTTGTTTGATGACTAGACTAGTTGTTATCTTGCATGTTTGTGTATTTAATAAATTAAGGAATTTTATGGTTTGAACATGCTTTGTACACGTGAATGCTTGAGCCTCATTTATTGGCTTGAATTAAAGGAAATAAACTGTGATTTTGTTGACCATAGGCATAGTTTCATGTATAAATGTCTATACTCTAGTTCTATTATGTTTCCTAGAAAAGGGAGATGGAGTCATATGAAAATAAATGACACCCCCTGAATGGAATGAAAAGAGGGAGGAGACCAAGAAGGTCTGGTTAAAACCCGAAGGAGGGATCCAGGTCAATCCCTGAGCCGTGAAGCTGAATTCGGGTTGTTAATCAGAGGAAAACTCTAGGAGAACTCTCCAAAAATGTCTAAGTCTTGAATTTTGGACTGTCGTCTTGTGGAAACTCAGTGTTTTTCAATAAGACGAATAACATCCATTGAATTGGCATTGCGAATAAACCTTGACCCTTCATTGGAGGGAGTAGATTCAGAATGATTGAATGTGAGCGTGCTAGAGGACCCCGAAGGAGGATCTGCATCGTCGATTAGAACCAAAGTGAGATCAGATCCTGACCGTCCATCGCAGGATACCGTTCAGAGTAATTTGTGGACCCGAAGGAGTTGTAATCCAAAGGAGGAGACTCTGAAGGAGCAATCCCGGTCGTCCATCGAACCAAGTTAAAAATAATTCTTGATCGTAGATTTTGGTGTCCTTCAGAACAAAGCCAAGAGGAAAACAATGTCACGCTGACGTGGATGACATCACTCCACCAATGCCCAGAGGACGAGTGTCATCACCTGGAGAGACATGCCGAGTTCATTCGTGGGGATGTGCATATCATGTCAAGTACACGTGGAGGTCCATGTGTCGAACAGTGGTGATGCCACGAGTAGTGGTCTCGTTTCATAGTAAAGAAATGACAGTGACATGAGATATGTTCCATGCATCTTGCCAACGTGTTTTGGGTTGATAGGGGTCTCCCTAGGAGTGGAATAATACTAATACCAAAGGAACTTCGAGCTAAAGTTATGAGTCATTGATCTAAGGATTCATTGGGGACCCTTCCCAGTTGTTTGATCTACTGGTTGAAGGACAAGGTAAGTACTTCGGCGAATTCTTACTTCGGGAGATTTGACATGTTGGTGCATGCGCCAAACGCCAAAGCGCCGAAGGCCGGAGTACGTGGTGGGAATTATAGAACTTCAAAACTCTGGGACTTAAAGAGATTCGGGGATATAGGAAGATGTGTTAAGCACTGAAGTGCTAAATTTTCCCATGTTGAAGTGTCCAACTTCGATTGGTCGGGCCCACATACGCTATGGTGATGTAGCATGGCCAGATAGTTCCATGTGGCATCGTGGGAATTTTCGTGAGTTAAGTGTAGGACCCCCCTTTTCAAGTCTAAAGCATGGGTTGAGTGTGGATGAATCTCAGCTTTTAGATATACGGGCGGACCAAGTTCCACCATAGATTCTAACAAGGAAAGAGACTCCAAGACTTTGGGTCCCCGGGGATGTTTTCATACATGTACATGAATGCCAAAGGGTCGAAGGCCGGATAATCGTGAAGGCTCGGGGAATATTCCCTACAACTGCCCCTCTAGTGGCCATGTCATCGCTAAAGGATAACGACCTAGGTCGAGTCAGTTCCAAGTGGGGTGGTATGGATGAGGTGGAGCCACGTGGCCTTTGACCAATGATACTTCGAGAAGTTCAGGGAGTCGTGTCTTTCAACTCATAGCTTGGATTTTAGCATGGTAACAGTAGTTGGAAATCTCTTGATGAGAAGAAGACAATGGAGACCTTGGGAAGAGGATTTGAGATGGATGAGGGAAAGCAATAAAAATTTATATCCTATCCCTTAAAAGGGTACTTAGGCGTCGGGTGTGTGACAATTCCTCGCTCTCTTCATCTCATATGGGCACTAGTACCTTGTAACCCTCACCCCATGAACATCCACATGTACATGGGCCTGCTTGTAACAACACTTCTTGTGGTGGGACTTCCATGAGTCCCTATTACCCCTTTCTTATCTCACCTCCAGCCATTGCAGTCCCTCTAGCAATGGTACCCCAAACCTTGGTTGGTCATCCTACACTCCCCCCACAAGGGAAAGTGTACGCAAAACAAAGTGTTGCCAATCCCCCTAATCAAAATAAGAAGAAGAAAAAAGGGAAGAGTAAGTAGAATTACCAAAATCATGGGAACTAAGGGAACCAAAACCCTCAACCTAATACTAATGTTAGGGGCAATCAACTTGCCACAACCCAAGGCCAAGGTAACAATCCCCATCCCAAGCACGAGAAGAAACAAAACCTCTGTATTAATAAATATTGTGTTACTTGCAGTGTCTACTTATGGACCACCTCCCACTTCCACCACTTCTAGGAATGGGAATTACCAAATCCTTTACTTAGATTCAACTATTGTCAACCTCACCACTCAATCCCATCAATAAGGAATGCCCCTTGAAGCACAACCTATTAAGTCTAATAATCCCCCTCCATCCAATAATGGACCTTTACATATTCCTTACCCAGGTGCAGACCTACCTCCCATGGTACCTAAGGTTCCATTAAGGCAAAATGCCCCCATTAGAGAAAATTTTGTTAAAAAATGTGGCCCCCAACCCTAATACCAATTCCATGTCATACAATATTAGCCAATCAAAATGCTTTAAAATTCAAAAGAAGTGCATGTCTAAGGAAATTTTTTATTATATAATTTGGAGATTGATGGTATTTTTTAATAATATAATTTGTCTACGCTAAGCATGATCACTGCCCAGGCTGCCCGAAATTGTCTTGGATATTGAGAGTGGAATTAATATGATAACCAATTTTCCAATAGTTGTAATAAATGAGAGATAGTGTATTGAGGTAGCATTAATGCATTGCATTTTGCACTTTTCATTACTAACAATTCGTAGGAAATCCTATAACATTCATTATCAAAGTGGTATAATCTTTAGATTTTTAGTTCAATATTATGCTTATGATAATGGTGTAATTTCTAGACTTTTAATTTTAAATTATATCTTTATTATGAGCATTGAGAAATGATTAATCCATGGTAATAATACTATGGGCTACCAAAACCGTGGGACACCAAAACCATGGTTCACCAATACCATGGGCCCAAAACCCACTTTTTTACTTAAAATATATTTGAGTCTTTTACCGAGTCAAGTTTATCCAAACATATATATCATAATTTTCCTTCAATCACAATGAATGAATTATGATAAGTTTTAACACATTTAAAAAAAAATTATATATATAT
>ML812688.1:226864-245826 GCA_009831015.1 Picea engelmannii
TTTTTAAATATATATAATATTAATTCTACAATATAATTTTAAGTGTAAATTTATATATTATTTTTTAATAATATTTAATATTTTTTTTGGAACTTTAAACCTTGGAAAATTGGTCCAATAACTTTGATAAAAGTGAAATAACCGTGGGAAGCGTCGATAAAAGTGAAATATTAAAAAAAAAAATTAAAAAATTGTTTATACAACATTATTTTATTAATTTCTTGATTTTTCCTTAGGAGGACACTTTTGAGTTGAAATTTCATCTGATTGCAACTATCTGCATTACCCCTTTGTCCAAGTCCCTTTCTTATTTCTTCCTCCATGAATAGCAAGTACCCTTGTCATGGCCACATTGAATTTTCCTAACTTCACATTAGGGATCCCGGTTTGCTACTTGGATCCCCCTTCTACTCTTTTCCCACCCTCTGTGTCAACTCCATATTTGGCCTTGACTCATGTTCAGCCAATACCAATGACCCCTATAACCCCTAAGGTGCCTACATAGGCCCCACCTCAACCAATACAGGCTAGGAAATGAATTGACAAAGGGGGAAAACCCAAAAATAAAGTGGGCACAAGCAATCCTAAACAAGCCATGGCCACCCAAAACATATCATCTAGGGCCATACTTCCATGTGCCTTATGTGATATGTTACTAGCAATCGTCCTAGGCTCCTAGAACTCAAAGAAATTTATAACACTAACAATTTATAACCAAGTCCTTCAACACATGTTGTGCACATTACTCTCCTTGAGTCATCAACTAAGTTTGTTAAGTCTTTGTGCACAAATCACTCATGTGCTTTGTGTGACACCTATGGCCACTATTCTCATCATTGTCCTAAACTGCGTCAATTTTGTGATGCCCTTGACATTTTTCATCAATTGGATTATGCTCCTCTAGAACACCAAACCCTAATAGTAGAGGACCTTTCCCTCGGGCGAGAAAGGCTTTTCCAGGCCAATAGTAAACCTATCATTGAGATTGGACCTCCTAATGTGAAAGACAATGGAATTTAGCATTGTTTAACTCCTTTATATTTGTTGCATTTTTTGTTCATTCCCTGAAAATTGTCTATAGGACCCCCCTCACTTTGGTATATGGATTATCCCCTCCATCTTTTTTATTTTCCATCTACTCAGTGATAGAGCCTTCCTCACATTGGTGCCCTTGAATAGTGACCCTTATTTCCTTTTGGTGTTCATTCCTTGAACCCCCCTAAGAATTGGGAGTCCAATTAGTCTACATACAAGAGTTGAGTTACATGCATTTCTTCTCATCATGTTCATAGCCACACCCTTTGGACTCCCACATTTATGTTGTTATTTGTTGGATTATCATGTATCATAATCCCTCTGCTCCATCCATACAATGACAAGTATTTGTTTTTATGCCACCATTCACCCACCCTCGAGGAGAATGACATTAATGTCCCTACCATTGATAACTTCCATCCACAATTTTCACATTCAACATTACCGCCATCTGATTATTTTCTGGGGCATTTATCTCCTCATTTTCAATATATATCCCCATTTGGTTTCCCCCGCGGGATTTTTATTGGATACTATGTCTTTCGACAAAATGGTTCGATCTGTTGTATTCTCCTTTTGGTACTACATATCTTACCCTTTCCTCCTGGCACCTCTTTGGAAATATCAACAGGGCTTCGTGCTTTTATAGTACTTGGTTCAGTTTTTTGCAGCATCCCTATGTTTCCTTTGTTCAAATCATTTGACATGAGTCACCTTCATGACCCATGGAGTCTACTCAATTCCACATTGTGTGCTATTACAGTTTTTCATCACCTCCGAGATTCATACCCATCCTTTGTTGCACATATTTGACCTCTAGTTATATCAGTAGTTCACTTGTATGTTCTTGAAAATTTGTGTGCCCGGTAATTGACCATTCCTCGTGCAATGATTTCAGTGGCTTCCAAGTCATCCTTGCATTTATGCTTTGAACAAGGGAAGTCTTGAGTCCACCTCTCATTTTCTTCTTGTCCACCTTCGGTGTCAAACTCTATGTTAGTCACACTTTACTTTCTACCTCATGTTGAATTCAAGGATTCCCCATTCGCTTGCCTTCAGCAAGTCTTCCCCTATTGACTTCAATACTTGTATTCTATGGGTCTATCTTAGAGGAATGTGTACCTTGGACTCATCTCCATCCTTGGTGTGTGCCTCAAACCAAGCAAGGAGATTCATCAATGCTCTTTCACTTGGTTGTTTCTTACATGCTTGACTTCGTCTCATCATTGCACGCTTGAGAATCATTTTGTGATCCACTTGATTGTACCAGTTCACCGAACATGTGTAAAATGCATCAGACCTGGAGAGGGAGTTTCCCTTCAGGTACTCCCCCACATGTTCCTTCATCAACATTTGATTCCATAATTATAACTTCACTTGTACTTTGGATGTTGGGCCTAAGGCCTCCCTTTCATTCTTGGGCACCGATGCACACCCCCTATCGACATCAGCACCTTCATTCTATGGGTTAGTCCTACATACCATGGTACCTATACACCTCTTTAATGGGTTACCTTAGACCAAGCTAAGAGATTCCTTATTGCTCTTGGACTTGGTAATATCTCACGTGCTTGACTTCAACTCATCATAGCATCATTGAGATTCATACATATATCCATGATCCATCCTCAGATGTAGTTCTTGATATTTGATTGGATCGGTTCCACCATTCTCAAATCTCTCAGTTTGAGCTTCCCTTCAATTAGCTCATTTCAAATCTTTAGAGCCCCATTCTTATTCAACATGGATTCTTGGGTTGTTTCCACCCCCCTTCACCCAGGGTGGGGACATCAGTTCCTATGTACCCAAACTAGCAACAGTTATGATGTAAACCTAGTCCTTTGACCCAGGGACATGTATATGGCACTGTTTATTTCATTATTTGTATTCCAGTCATCTTTTTCCAGCACCATATTGTATTTGATATCTCATGTTCTCTCACCAATTCAACCCCTCTATGACAGGCAAACCATTGTAATCATTATCATGAGTTATCTCGATGAGCATGGGTATGCCTACCTCATCCCTATTGAGATCATGTAACTCACCACCTTATGACTTTCTTGTTGGCAAGGGGTCTCCGTCGGCTTCTTGCATTGGCGGTTCTACTACCCATGGCACTTCTCTCTCTCCTTGGTTGTCTCATTTGTTGGTAAAAAAAAACTATAATGTATTTTGGTCATACGATGTGTTCATATCCCCATACATTAGGAAGCATCTATTATCACCTAAAAATTGATCACCTAGACCAAAATTCTCAGTTTACCAAAATGCATTGTCAATAGTATGGGTACCACAAGAAAAAACTACTTTTACACTATATCCCATAATTATAACTTAAAGGAACCACTATCCTAAAGTTATTTTCACATTATAAAGCTAAAAAAACATTTTTGATTTTTCCCTCTTAGAATTATTTTTAAAAGGAAAACAAAAGAAATGAAATTCAAACTTTTCCTTATAAAACCAAGAGGATTTCCTCCCCGTTTCTCATATTCAATCTTTGTGTTGGATTTTCACTAGAGCTCAAGAGCCTTAGTTTCTTGAGAGAACTTTCCTCAGTAGTCATAATTAAACATAGCCACTAGGGAAAGAGAGCAATCATACACTTAGGGAATAGAAAGAACCCTCCCAAAGAGTAGGCCAAGGAGATCACCATCTTAAGGGGATTCTTCACAAGTGCTTTGTAAAGCTTTCCATTGGGTAATGGATTGTTGTTTCATTCTTTCATTAATTTTCTATTATGATTTATTTATTTTTGTTGCACTTTATTTATGTTAACATGAATAGCATGAATCTCAAGATGAACATTTCCATTTAAACTAGGGTTTCTAGTTGTATTCCTTGTTATTGTTTGTAATATTGAAGCGACCTCTAGATTTGTAGATTTGTTGACCCTTGTCACAAATTTACACCAACAAAAGCGTTGAAGTCAAGTATTGGATGGAATGATTTAAGGCCCTTTGTTCATCTCCACAAATAGATGAAGAATATAATATCAAGATGGATGGAAGTTTCTTCCAGCTAAGACTCTTAGTATAAGCAACAAGGTGGCTAGTCCCTACCTTATTGAAGACATTTATTTAATATTTAATAATACTTTTAATGAGAAATTGATTTTGTCATGTTGTCTTTTATCAACTTTCAATACTAAAAAACATTTTATTATTTTAAATGTAAAATTAACAAATAATACATCACATTATTACCTCATTAGAAGCCACATGTTTTGCATTAGTAACACTACGATATTTAATAAGCATGTATGCATACATCCTCAATATCTAAGGTATTGAACATAGTATCATTTCTTAGGTTAAGTTGATTGATAGTTACGAAACAATCAAGATGCCATCTATTATTATTTCTCATGAGCTCAAGACAAGAATCACAAATGACCAACAATCAAGTTGGAAAACCATACATGCAACCCTGTTGATATTGCATAAATGATACTTGGTGAGAGAAACACAACAATATGCAATAATTGTTTACATAGAGAGGGGGAAACCATAGGCAAGAGAGAAGGCATGCAATGTGGCTTGCACAAATGCATATGTCAAATGTAGACTACAATAGAGTACGACACCGGGGAATAAAGGACACACAAAAAGGTCCCAGGTGCCATACAATATCGAAGAAAAGCATGCAAGCTTGGATCGTAACTATGTCATTTTGTAGTAAAAATAGGATATCACAATGGTCAGTGGTCACATAATAGAGATTAACTTATACCTATGTAGAGAAATCTTTTGATCTCTCAAGGCATAGTTTTAGGAAGCTACTTAACTAAATATTATAGTCAACAAATAGTCAATCTAAACAACCCACTCGTGCATGCATGTATTAACATATGAACAAATTCCACGTGCACATCAGAGGACATTGGAAATGTCTACCGATATTTAACAATGCATCTGTGTTGTTAAATCGAGTGCTCCAACAAGTTGAACATGCATATATATATCACAGGAGCATTCCTACAAGAAATGGGTATGCATTCGCATTTTCCCATTGACTTGTTGGACGTGCGACATAATATCCCATGAATTTTCATGATCATTTTCAATGATAATCAAAACTTATCTCAATCTCAAGACTGAAGTGTTTAATATTATTTTTAGTTACTATGGGTAGAAAGTCAGTAAACTCATGTCTAATTGCCCAAAAACGAAAAATATACAGTGTTGACTATTAATAATAGCCTAGCCTTGGATGCACTCACAAGTAGATAGTATATCTTTTCATGGACATTTTAACTATAACCACTAAGAGGCCCAAGGCCATCTGTATTCATACACTAGCCATAAACTACACATAAAGGTCTCGAGCTCTTAATACACGAATTTTCCATTTATGCACAACAATATCATAAGTGCTTTTTATAAATACAAGGTGCCTCCTCATTAGAGATCTTCACTGCCTTCATACATGTAGAATATTATCCATGGAAATATATTTTGATTGATGATATGTGGGACCAGTGTTTAATATCATTTTTAATTATCATGGGTAGAAAGCCAACAAACCCATGCCTAACTGCATAAAAACAAAATTATGCAATGTTGATTATTAAAGGCAACCTTGGATGCACTCATGAGTAGATGGTATAACTTTTTATGGGCAGTTTAGCTATAGCAACTGAGTGGCCCAAGGCCATTTGTATTCATACACTAGCCATAAGATACACATAAAGAGCTCTTAATACACGACTTTTCTATATCTGCCCAACAATATCATAACTGATTTTCATAAATATAAGGCACCTCCTCATGATAGGTCCTCAATGCCTCCATACTAGTATAGTATTATCCATGAAAATATATTGCAATTAATGGTGCTCGGGATTTTGTTCCACATTATTACCTCGCTACTACCAAAAACCATATCTACATGATATTGATTAGTGGGAATTTTTTTCCACATTAATACCCCACTACTACTAAAAAAACATACCTACATGATATTGTTTAGTCGAAATAGCTACATGGAATTCCCACTTTTCAACTTATGTGTCAGTTAACATATACTTTCCAAAGCAACATAATCACTTATTGAGATTGTTTTAACCTACACCAAGGGATATAGTATGCTAGTCAAATTGCACTAGTTTGTTATTCTTGCAAAATTTTAAAAATTAGTTCACTAAGAGGGGGCATGTTGTGCCCTCCTCTTGGTTGCACTACGGTGGCCCATGAAGGACATCCCATGGGTGTCATTTATGGCCCCATGGAAAGCCAAATAACTCTTCCAAATAAAACCATAAATCCACCCCTTTTTCCAAATTTGGATTTCAAAATTTACAATGGTTTGACAATAAGACAAACAATTTTTTTGAATTTGAAATTAAAATTTTCAACCAGATCTATAATTCAAAGAGGATGATGTTTCTAATAGTAAATTATTTATGTTATTACAAGGAATTTTATGCATTACCCACGACGATTTTAGTGCATGTTAATATATCTATATCATTGATTTTTCAATGATAATGGTTTTCTCGTAGAAGTTTGGATTAAATGTGTGGTCCTACATTCTTAGTTATCAATTTCATCTCTCGAATCAAGGTAAGGATGGCATGCATCAACAAGAATAGTGAATCTAAATTTTAGATCTCTAATTCAAAGAAGATGATGTTTCCAATAGTAAATTATTTATGTTATTTACAGGAATTGTATGCATTACCCACAACGATTTTAGTGCATGTTAATATATCTATATTATTGATTTTTCAATGATAATGGTTTTCCAAGTAAAGTTTGGATTAAATGTAGGTCCTACATTCTTAGCTATTAATTTCATCTCTCAAATCAAGGTAAGGATGGCATGCATCAACAAGAATAGTGAATCTAAATTTTAGTTGCATATTTCATACATGCACTAATTCCCATTTTTAATCATTGCAAGTATTGTCAATCAAATCTCATATAATGGATAGTAAAACCAACATTTACATTTATGCAATAGGGATTCATAACACATGCGCACATACGCACATTTCCAAGGAAAACCTAGTGTGATCCCCTTCCTTAAAATATATGGATGGAGGGTGGTTATGACCTATGGCCTCATGGTTGGTTGTTGGCACAAGGGCAGACTCAGGGTTCAATGCTTCAACAGCGCACCAACAAAACCCTAACTACCAGCCCTTAGGGCAACACCTGCGAAGCAGATGAAGTCTCACCTGAGGAAGAGGCAGTGGGGGTTGTAGGACTCAGGTGTCTACAACCTAGCTGGGACATAGATTTGTAATTACAACACTTAATAGAGCATTTAGCCAATAACATGTATTAGTTCATAATTCCATTCACATCGCAAATTAAACCCTAGATACAGAACAACGTAGTAGAAACCAAGATCAAGTACTTTTCATCACTTAGCACATAGTATTGGATCAGATCTAGCATTCATTTATCATCAATAGGGCACTAAGAATCCATACATATATCTAACATACATAAAGATCAATACACTAACAAATAAATAGCATAAACAACATCAACAACATCGCACAAAGCACATCAACACGGGATATACGTGGTTCACCCCACTGTGGGGCTACGTCCACCAACTCTTCTTCTTCTTTATTAGTCTCCTTCAATCTTCTTATAGGCACAGAGCCACAGAGCCAACTTCGCACTGGACAGGTGATCTACGCACAGCGCACTAGATCCACCTTCCTAAAAATTGGGTCAAGGCATAGAGCCTTACACAGTCTGTCTACACAAATCCTCTTACAATCACTTGCACTTAGCCCTGCAAGTCTCAACACACAGTATGCACAAAAGCCAACCAGATCTGCACTAAGTCGATTCTAGTATTTTATCTCCCTTCTTCTTACATTGCTTAGCTCCCTATTTATACATTAAAAAAAGTCCTAAACATGGGTAAAACCCATGGGTCGACATCCCATACTCGTTACATAAACCCTAAAATACCAAAAATCCCGCAAAATAAGCGAGATCTCACAATCTCCGCTTCACCTGGGCGCTCCATCTTCGACCAGCCTGTCGAAGTCCCAAAAATGGTCAAACACGACCAATGTTCTCTCAAAACTTGGTCGAGGGCCAACAGGCCCCCAACACTCACCTGTGACTCATCCCGAGTCACTCCAATCTGGGCAACACTGCTTCGAAGGTCTCGAGCTTAACTCGAGTTGCCTCGACTTGTTGCTTCGCCAGAGCTTCCTGCTCATCGAACTCCTGAATGACTTGCTCGGTGACAGGCCCTTCCAGGCATTGTTCCACTGTCACGACCATCTGTTCCAATTGTGAGCCTTGTCCCTCGATCTCTTCAAAAAGCATGCAGGCTTCATCCTGCACTGGCTAGAGTCTCTATGTAACCTCCATAAATCTACTCTAGATGGAAGTAACCTGCTGTTGGACTGCACACTGCTCCTCCAACCTCTTCATCTTCTCAACTGCAGTAAGCAGCTTCATCTGTGCTTGCATAGTGGAGGCATGTTGCTTCGCCTCATGGAGTTGTGCTTCCAATCTCCTCAGCTCTGGATCTTCTACAAGATGCTCATAGATCTGCGCACTTCGATCACTCAATTGTTTGCATTCTGAGGCCAATGCTTTGATTCTTTCTACTGCGTTCCTGGCAGCTTCTTCCCTCTGATCGCCACTTCTTGCAGAGTGCTAGGTACTACTTGGAGTTATAGCTCCATTACTCGTGCTTGAAGTTGTTGAATGGCTTCGGCGATCTTCCCCACTTGCATTTCGGTTGACGTCGATTCCTCCTGTGCCAAACCTGGCACAGAGCGAAGTGCTCTACTTACTGCCTCTTTGACCGCAATCTACTCTACGAGCAACTGGTCTTTCTCTTCCTGTATCTTTGCATTGTTCTGCTCGAACTCCTCCTGAATTTCACTTTTATCCTTCTGCGCAACTCAAAATTGCTCTAGGGCCTCCTCCTTTTCTTGCTTTAAGGCCTCTGTGGCCTGCGCCTTTCCTTGCGTTAAGGCTTCTATGGCCTTCTCCTTTTCTTCTTGGGCTCGACGAAGTCAAACCTCTGTCACATCTGCTAACCTTTGCAATTGGATGGGCTCATCCCCCAATTCTACATTTTCTGTTGAAAATGGCGTAGTAGGCACTGCGTGGCTTGAATGGATAGCTCGATGGATGTCCTTAAGCTCTTTCTCTATTATGTCATACATCGACTCCTGATTTGCTCCCTGTTTTTGCAAGATGTCTTCTTAAGCGTCTTCTACAACTGCGATGATGAGATCAATATCATCCACTGTGAGCACACTTTTCGACGGAGGCTTGTTAACGCGAGCCTTCTTTCTTGCTGAAGGTTTCTCCGGGGAAACCTTCCTCTTCTGCGATGCTTCTGTTGTGGTGAGGGGATCCTTCTGCAGTGTGGCTTCGCCTTTGTCCTGTTTTCTCCTTCTTCCCCTCCTTCCTCTTGGTTCACTTCATCTCCTCCTCCTCCTACAGGTGAGTCAGAAGCAGTGTTCTCCGATGCACTATCCTTCTCATCACTTTCTATGTCTTGGAATTCGTCCTTTTTCTTCTTTTTCTTCGCGCTTCTCTACCCATCATGTTCGACTGGGTGACTAATGGACTTCCGATGATGTCGGGGTCAGAGAGCTCTGCATCTTCGACCAGTACAAGGAATTGTGTTGACCATTCCTTAGTGATCTATTCCATGTCTTCCTCAGTCAACTTATAGTAAGACTGCAACTCCTCCTTACTTTCGTCCCCGCACGCGGTGATGTAGATGAAGTGTCTGTCTGCGCGGAACTTTGCTAGTGGCCTGTACCGATGGAGTGTATTCGATGTCATTCGGGGAAAGGATTCAATGGAGCGCTTCAGTTGTAAGTAATAAGTATGGAAGACAGCATTCGACTGCCACTGCTTCGCCATATCGTTTGTATACCACAAGGTAGTGAACCTCGCGGCCAACGGTTCTGATGGCTCAACTTCTAGGAAGGTTGTTCCTTCCGGCATTTGCCAAGCGACAAATGCGATTAAGATCAGTAGCCAACTGAAATAAAATTTGTATCCTTGGTCTTGCGCTTCACGACAGTGCTTCTCCAACTCCTTGACAAGGTAACTCACCCAGTTCATCTGCATTCCTTCGACACACTTCCCTGCAAGGTCGACTACGAACCCTGTGACTTATGTCGAATGAGCTTGCCAGCAATCAGTTAGCAAGCAAGGCGCATTGTGCCATCCTGGATGGAGGCTACCTTGTAGCCTCGCTTTCCCTTCTCTACATCGTCATAGGATTACTTTATTCGTTGTGCCAGGGAGCGATCTGACGTCTTCCCTGGGTAGAACTGGTGAGGGTCTAGTCCCTGCATGCTTAGTCCAATGATTAGGTGGATCAGCGTCAAATCCACAATGATGCCCCTATCTAACCAAAGATAATCTCCATCGTAGCATGACAGGAGGAGTTTAAGGCAAGCATTAACCTCTTGATGTCGGCCGAAGTGGGGGATCTTCATTACGTTCAAGATTGTGGAGCGCGCAAGCTCCTTAATCCACAGCTGGGGAACTATCTTGGGCTTCTTCTGAGTCGTCTTCATCAAGTACCTATGCAGTGCGAGCATCGCATAGTTCTTTCAGTCTCCGAGGTTGAAGTCGTTGATCTTAAGAGTTGGGATCAGTCCCAACTGGGGTCCAACTGCGTGTATCCCCTTCGGGAGGTAAACAGTAATGAGTGTGTGCTCAAAGTTACGCGGGACACTATCACGGCTAACTGCACCAACCAACGACGGAGTGTAGTCATGCAAGACCGACGGGATCTGCTTTGCGTCAGCCAAATTGTCACAGTGTTTGCTTATTTTCTCAGTCACGATTCGGCTAGATCAACATCCAGTCGAGGGGGGTGCTTGCAATCCGCCCGTCGACAACACCTGTATTCCTACAGACATGACTTTCTCAGCCATGAGGTTGATCAAAATATCCTCTACAGACTACTCTAGCGCGCTATGCTCGCCCGACATTCACACTTGTAATCACAGAGATCGGGTAAGCGAACAGACAGACTAGGTAATCAAACGGACGGCGAGGTCTAGACAGCACAGCGCAATATGTGATCACTTCTCTATTAGCTCAGATATTTCAGTTTACAAAAAGTGGTCCCGACGCAGCATTCGACGGATTAAATAAGCAAAGTCGTAACGGATTCCTTCAACGGGTCGAAATGCCTTAATCAATACGAATCCATCCGTTATGGCGCGGTCTCAATGTTCCGATGGTGATCTTTCCAGTAATAACTATGTTTCTAGCCATTCTGGAGCGTCGTTCTAACGGTCTAGATGCATCCAATGGTCATATAGCTTCGTCGTGGTGAAGTCTCATTCTGCGCAGTGCTGCTATCCCGACGAGGTTCAAGTTCTGCAAGCCTGCCTTCTACGAAGTCTTTTCTGGAACTTCCTGTAGTTTTTCTAATGTTGCTTTCTTCTTACTGAGCTTTATGGCCTTCTTTCTTGTGATTTAAGTCTCTGGATTCATCTTTCCATTCTTATTATTTTCTTCCCTTAACGTAGTAACTTTGCATTGCTAAGGGTCTTCCAAAGGGTTCAAAAGTAAGACCTCTTCTCTTACTATTTCTGGGGTGAATGCACTTCCTTCCTGTATGGATAGGTTCTTTAAACCTTCTTTTGTTCTTCCAGCTTCGATAGCTAGTTTTCTGGCCCTTTGTTGCTTCAACTTATCCTCTTTTTCTTCTATTAGTCACGCTATTTTTCTGGCTATGAAATCCCTTAATTCTTGATTTTTTTGTTTTGTAGCTTCCTCCTCTGCTTTCCTTCGGATCTGATCTTTCTCAATCCAAGCCTTTCCTAACAAAAGTGGAAACGAGGCGTTGTTCTCAACAAACTTAATGACTTCAAATTCTTCTTCAGTTGATGTTTCATGAGCGATCATAGATACATTAATAATTATTCCACATAGGGTTATCATCTTTCCTTTAAACAAGCCTATCATTCCCAATGAAAGTACTAGTAGGCTTTCCCAAAATTTCCCAAGTGCTTTCTGGCATAATATTCACATGTGTTTCTTCATCCAAGACACAGTCTATGTCAAAGTCTCATATTCTTGTTTCCATGTGTTGCTTCTCTTTGAAGATCTTTGGTAAATCGATGTCTATGTGATCATTCAGTGTTTCTTTCAGCTGTAATAACATAGTCTCTGATTCTTTCTGGTTTTCTAACATATCCTTAGTCCCTTGACCTTCTTCATAGTTTTCTGGTCTCATGTTCATCTTCTCAACTTTGGCAATCATTCTAGGGCAATCCTCAACTTCATGGCCAATATCTTTACAACAAAGGCAAATAGGACTTGTACCAGGGCATTCCTTAGCAAGATATCCCAGTGTTCTGCAATTATAACACAGTGTCAATCCTCTCTTTCTTTTAAACGATCCCCAACCTTTTCTATACTACACACTGGGATCACAGTGATGGACCTGCAATCTACAAAAAAAAATTCTAGATTCCTGCATCCATTTGTTAGTCCCAAAATTCTTTCTATGCATAGGAATAACATATATTTCACTATCTCTATCAAATCTATTCAGATTGATTCTTTCTTTTAGTTGTGTCGTAGTTTTGAGACTAGGACAAAATCTATCAAACATACCTAGATTCATACTTTCGAAGCAAAAAATTCCACTTATCTTACCTTTATCAGAGCATAAGGCTTTAAGATCTTACCTATTTTCTTCAGATCCGGTTCTTTTCTTAGCACAAAGTTTTGCAAGTTAAGTAGAATATTGTGCACTATAGCAACAGATCTACACACAAAGCTTTCTCTTTTCTTCAGTTCCCAACAAACACAGTTTCGCAACAGAACCATTTGTTGGCACAAGGGCAGACCCAGGGTTCAACGCTTCAACAATGCACCAACAAAACCATAACTACCATCCCTTTCGGCAACACCTATGAAGCAGATGAAGTCTCACCTGAGGTAGAGCCAGGGGGGTTGTAGGACTCAGGTGTATACAACCTGGTTGGGACACAGATCTGTGATTACAACTCTTAACAGAGCATTTAGCCAATAACATGCATTAGTTCATAAATCCATTCACATCGCAGATTAAACCCTAGATACAGAACAACACAGTAGCAACCAAGATCAAGTACTTTTCATCACTTAGCACATAGTATTGGATCAGATCTAGCATTCATTTATCATCAATAGGGCACTAAGCATGCATACATCTATCTAACATACATAAAGATCAATACACTAACAGATAAACAGCATAAACAACATCAACAACATCACACAAAGCACATCAACATAGGATATACATGGTTCACCCCAATGTGGGGCTACGTCCACCAACTCTTCTTCTTCTTTATTAGTCTCCTTCAATCTTCTTACAGGCAAAGAGCCACAGAGCCAACTTCGCACTGGACAGGTGATCTGCGCACAACGAACTAGATCCACCTTCCTCAAAATCGGGTCAAGGCACAGATCCTTACACAGTTTGTCTACACAAAGCCTCTTACAATCACTTGCACTTAGCCCTGCAAGTCTCAACACACAGTATGCACAAAATCCAACCAGATCTGCACTATGTCGATTCTAGTCTTTTATCTCCCTTCTTCTTACATTGCTTAGCTCTCTATTTATACATTACAAAAAGGCCTAAACATGGATAAAACCCATGGGCCGACGTCCCATACCCGTTACATAAACCCTAAAAGCCCGCAAAATAAGCGAGATCACGCAATCTCTGCTTCGCCTGGGCACTCCGTCTTCGACCAACCTATCGAAGTCCCAAAAATGGTCAAACACGACCAATGTTCTCTCAAAACTTGGTCAAGGGTCAGGCCAACATTGGTAACATGCCTTGTGCACATGGTTCCATTGATTGATCTAAACCTTGGAGCTCATATATATACATTTATGCTATACAGATTTATAACATAGACAAATTAAAAAAAAAAAAACCTTGTGAGATCCCTTTCCTTGAAAATATCTAGATGGAGGGTAGTTGTGACTTATGACCTCCTAGTCAGTGTTGATTTTTCAATAAGCAAGGTTAAGCATGAAGTTCGTTCCATTCTTAGCATTTAACCATAACCATTAATGTTGCAGCAACCAAGATCACAAGAAGAAGCACCATGCACAAGAAGTATCCTGGGAAACCCTTCTCAATAAGGGAAGAAAACCCAGCCAAATCCTTTGCTATATTCTTCAAGAGAAAGACCTTCACCACCAAGAAAACCTAGCACTCAACAAAGGTGTGCACTTTTCCCAAGAAGGTGTACTTGCTGAAATTTCCAACCTCACATGAAAGATTTGATTCCTCAATGGGGAATTTACCTATACTTATACTAAATTGAACCTGTCAACAGAAGTGTCTATTGGCACCAAAAGGTCGACCTTGTTAGCATGTTAACCAGATTAATTATCATTTACATTAATTACCAGTCACATTAAGGTGGGGTCAACCTATACCCTTTACATTACAATTAGGGTTACAGGAAAGTCTGACTCTTGAACAATATAGCAAGGGATCTTATACACCCACTAGTGCTCATCCACTTGGGGCACATCTGTAGGGATCTCCATATCTCTGGCTCACTGCATTACACAGAAGAATCACTTCTTCACTAGTGCTCAGCCACTAGGATCACGTTCACCTTGTGCTCAGCCACAGGCACGTCCAGCTCTGCAGATCACCTTTCTTACTACGTTACATAGGAGAATCATTTGGAGTTCTTCTCAACTCTCTATATGGAGGAGGTCATCTCTACGTTCCAGCTCTGTCTCATATATGAACCACACACCCTCTTCAGGGGATTTCTCTCAGGTTTGTTAGCTGGAAAATATCTCACATAGTTGCAATGATTCACATCTCACGGGTTTGTAAGCTGGAGAATGTCTCACATAGCTACAATCATCAACACTCCCTCTCAGCTAGGGAGACATTCTTCATCATGCCATGTCTCACACGGATGTACTTTGAATTTTGTCTTGGCTGGAGTCATCAACAATCCCTCTCAACTAGGGAGGAATTCTTCACCAAGTTAGTTTGGTGAAGATGTTTGCAATCTGCTCATGTGTAGGAAGGCACTGCATGTGTACGATTTTCCTCTGCATCATATCTTTGATATAAGGATATTTCATCTCATCGTGTTTCGATCCATCAGGAAACACTGGGTTCTCAAGGAGCTTTACACACGGCTCTTGGTTATCATCATAGGATCCATCTCATCGTTAAGTAAATCTGTCAGAAGCTTGTGAAGCCACATTGCTTCGCACACTCGATGCTATATAATCTGTCTCTCTGGTACTCAAGGCCACGGAGTTTTGTTTCATGTTGCATCAGGAAACCATGGAAAACTTCACGGTAGAACATCAACCGAATGTGCTCTTCCTGTCCACTATACTTTCTTCTCAATCTGAATCGGCATATCCTGCAAACTCAAGTTCACACTAGATGCATATCTCAGTCCAACTGTGCCTTGTATATATCTTAATACATGTTTTGTTGTTGTCTAGTGAGTCTGTATCGGTTGACTCATGAAATGACTAAGCACATTCACTGAATGACATGAATCAAGTCTGGTGTTAACCAGATACATCAATGATCCAATCAATTGTGGATCAGTCTCCTCTGAATCATCATCAATCTTCTTCTTTAAATCCATCACGGTGGATTTTGAATTATGTCATACTTGAACTTCTTTAATATTTTCATTGTATATTTTCTTTGACTCGGATTACAAAAAAAAAAAAAAACTCATCGATCCTCCGTCATACTTCTTATCCCAAGAAGTAGTGCATCATACTCAGATTCTTCATCTCAAATTCAGAAGTCAAGGATTACTTGTATCCAACAACAAGGCTTTCTGAATGAGTCATCAAAATCAGGCTCTCGTCACCAACATTGTAATGATATAGGTTTGGATCAGCAACACTCTTGCTGAAATCCAAACTCATCAAGAATTTATCTATCTAATATAGTGTCCAAATCATGGATGGTAGTACGGATGGAAGTGTATCAGGTTTACCGGATCAAGTGTCTCATCATAGACAACTCCCTCTATTTGTGAGAGACCTCTGGCTATAGATCTCATTTTGTATTTCTCGACATTTCCATCAACTGCGTGCTTGATCTTATAGATCCACTTAGAAGTTACCACGGACTTCCCTTCTGGTCCCTGAATAATATCTTATACATCATTCTTTAAGATATACCAGTATTCTTCTGTTATGGCATCTTGACATACCTGTTCTCATGTTGCTTATCTAAGACAAGGAGGCTCAGCATCAAATGAGGTGGTTCATGACTGGAGGATAGCTTGAAACGAAAATATCTTTTTCTTTCTCGGGATGTGCCTTGAGAGGCTTGTATGTTTCTCTGCCTCTTGCAGAGTGAGTCTAGGTAGGCCTTTTATGCCCTATTGCAATATCTCTGAACATATCAACTGGAGCAACTGGATCAACTGGAATAATGTATGTCTCCCTCTGAACTGCTGAAGGGGGAGAAGGTATTGTCTTACTGTTAATCTCCATCTGAGATTCTCTGGATCTTTGACAGACTATCTCTTCTTCAAGGACAACGTCTCTGCTTTTCTCAATCTGTCTCTGACAAGGGATGTCGATCTGGAATGTCTTTGAAGATTCATTGTATCCTTTCTTTCTAAAGGATCTAGTTTGGACTTCTTCTCTTTGGGTACATGAAAATAAACTTGGCACCTAAATAACCTGAAGTGTTCAATCTCAGGTTTCATTCCGATGAAGACTTCTTCGGGAGTTATGTTTTTCAAAATATGGTGAAGACTCTTGTTCTGAACATCCATTGTGCCATGCATGCTTATGCCCATAGAATCATAGAAAGATTTTGATCATGTGTTATTGCATTGGTTGCCCCAATGATGGTTCTATTCTTCCTCTTTCTCAAATAGTTTTGACTCCCTCTAAGTCAAGTGGCTCCCTCTGAAGGATAAACATCTTCCTTTGATCTTAACCTGTCTGGAACAAGAAAACAAGAGGAACCAGAACAAGAATATCTCCTAAAGAAGAATAATGAGTGCATCTCTAGAATTAAAACAATTTAAGGATTGTTGTCATAGCTACAACACCTACTTGTAATGTAGCAAACTTTAGAAATATAGGTTAGAGGAATGACAATTACAACAATCAAACATGGAGTCTTCACTTTGAGTGTGTTGTTCCTCTGAATGAACTGAGATCCCTTTGGATCCATGACTTCAGCAAAAGGTTCCTCCCTCCTGCAATTTTCCTCATGACAACGATACAAATAATATATATACAAGTGCATACCTAAGGGTGTTGATATGATTTCTCCAATGGCTCCTGGATGATCTTTGTCTTCTTGACATCTTCATGAAGGAGGTATGTCACAGTGACACCTTTTTGTATCACCCACAATAAGTCTTCCTTTGAAGTCTTGTCTTCCAGAAACTTGAAGTTGCTTGATCCATCAAGCTTAACTTCCATCATAGTTTTGTTCATCATAATTTTAGATTTTTCACAACCCTTTGTCAACTGGGTTAGAAAACCTAACGGCTAGGCTAGGCTATCACTTTTAGGTTTTGTTGGGCTAATGACTACCAACGATAAGCCTTTGAAAGATGGGAGAACACTAGTGAGTTGAAGAGCTTCTTCAATGAGTTGCAGAAACTCTAATACTGAAATTTCTGCAGAAATTAGCGAAACCCTAGAAATCCTAGGGCCAAAAAGTCAAAATGCTCGGAAATGAAATTTGATGCTTGTTGGAGGTGCGTTGAAGGAGGTTGTACACTCCTATGTCAAAATTAGCCCCAATGTCCAAGTATTAAGGGATGAAACTGAGAAAGGAGGGTCGTACGAAATTTCTAGAAACCCTAAGAGGGTCATATGATCCTGCAAAAAGAGGACGGCTTGCCTTGAAGTTTTGTGCAATGGGTTCTTCAAGACCTATACTCTGAAACCATGTTGATTTTTCAATAAGCAAGGTTAAGCATGAAGTTCATTCCATTTTTATCATTTAACCATAACCATTAATGTTGCAGCAACCAAGATCACAAGAAGAAGCACCATGCACAAGAAGTATCCTGGGAAACCCTTCTCAACAAGGGAAGAAAACCCAGCCAAATCCTTTGTTATATTCTTCAAGAGAAAGACCTTCACCACCAAGAAAACCTAGCACACAAGAGGGTGCTCAAACCCTAGAAGACTAGCACTCAAGAGAGGTGCACACTTTTCCCAAGGTGTACTTGCTGAAATTTCCAAACTCACATGAAAGATTTGATTCCTCAATGGGGAATTTACCTTTACTTTTACTAAACTGAACCTGTCAACAGAAGTGTCTATTGGCACAACAAGGCCGACCTCACTAGCTTATAATATAATTAATATTAACCAGATTAATTATCTTTTACATTAATTAACAGTCACATTAAGGTGGGGCTGACCTGTACCATTTACATTACAATTGGGGTTACAAGCAGGTCTGACTCTTGAACAATATAGCAAGGGATCTTATACACCCACCAGTGCTCATCCACTAGGGGCACATCCATAGGGATGTCCATATCTCTGGCTCACTGCATTACACAGAATAACCACTTCTTCATTAGTACTCAGCCACTAGGATCACGTTCACCTTGTGCTCAACCACAGGCATGTCCAACTCTGCAGATCACCTTTCTCATTGCGTTACACAAGAGAATCATCTGGAGTTCTTCTCAACTCTCTATATGGAGGAGGTCATCTCTACGTTCCATCTCTGTCTCAAATAGGAACCACACACCCTCTTCAGGGGATTTCTCTCAGGTTTGTAAGCTGGAGAATATCTCACATAGCTACAATGATCCACATCTCACAGGTTTGTAAGCTGGAGAATGTCTCACATAGTTGCAATCATCAACAGTCAGCAACATGCCTTAGGAAAATAGTTCCATTGATTGAGCTACCCTATATATATATATATATATATATATATATATA
>ML812688.1:250006-262422 GCA_009831015.1 Picea engelmannii
AACCCTAATGAGTTGGCTAATAACCCTAGAAGACTTGTCGGCTCAAGAAGATAATTTATATTAGGTTATTAGCCTCCAAGAGAAGAAGTCGGCCAAAAATAATAATATATATTGAACAGACAGATACCCAGAATGAGAAGTCGACCCAAGCAGTTAGCCAGAATTAGTATAAATATAGGAGGCTAGTTCTCATTCTGGCAGGCAATCTCAAAATTGCAGAGCAACACTTGTGCGCACTGCAGTTGCCCAATTTCTGTGCAGGTTTGGAGGAGAGTTGTCGTTGCAGCTACTGCAGCTAGCAATTACACTTGGACTATCTCTTGGCTAGGGTTTGGACTATCTGATCAGCTCTTTGTGATGCGCTATCCTTGGAGAAAGGTGTGCTACCCTTTTGTTTGGCTATCTAGCCTAGGGTTTGCTTCCGGAGTGATTCTCTATCAAGGTTAAGGTGCTCGGAGGGTAGCTCCGGCCTATGGTTGGGTGACAAGGGTATTGTCAATGGTAAAATGAGCACAATCTTTCATATTCTAACAATTCTCACGAGCTCCATAGTGAAACTGGACGTTGGTCAATTCTTAAAACGCCATGGAATGAAAGAGTTTATCACCTTTGTGACACTAAGAAGGTTGAAGATGAAAAACACTTTCTCTTAGATTGTCTAGCCTATACCCATATTCGATCTCATTTTCAAAATATTGATCACACTACCAACCTTCCTAACCTCTTAACTCAACAAAAGTATGGTGATCTTGGAAAGCTTCTCTTAATGTTTTTCGAGCACAGAAACAAAATTCTAAAGAATCACAAGTAATCACTTACCCTCTTAAGGTCCGATAGACCAATTATCTCTTAGTGGACGTTAATCATCATCATCATCATCATCATCATCATCATCATCATCATCATCATCATCATCATCATCATCATCATCATCATCATCATCATATATATATATATTATTTTAAATTCAATTAATAATTAAATCCTTGAAATACCATTGCAGGGGAATGCCGTGCATCAGCAAAGAGCAAATTTATTTTATCCCGGCATATCCAAAACCGTATTGATGGTAATTCCATTATCAAAAAAACCAGAAATCTGTATAAATTCATTTCATTCATTTCTCAACGCTCTACTAGATGACTCTTTCTTCCTGTGAACCGTCAAACATCACAGGCTTCCCTTCATTTTAAAGCAAGATTTTGTTCATCATACAGGAAAATAATGAATTTAAGCTCACCCATGAAAGAATTGAACTGAGAGAAAAAACATTTAAATTCATGCAATTCATTTACTAGAAGGAAGCTACTTAAACTTTAAGTTCCTTCATTTGCATGACAGGTACAACAATTGAAACAACTATACTATAAGATTTTAGGAATATACCTTCGAAGATGCAGTAACCAGCGATTTTATCTATGATTTCTACGAAGTGCGGGATTTTTTTTTGTACTTTTTGGAGTTGCATTTGACGTCAATGGCTCAATCGTCGAGCTTTGTAGACTTCTTACATAATTCGAGGATTTGATTGCACAGAGGTTAGTGTGAAAAGTCCAACCTGTAATAGACAGTCATGATAGATTCACGTGCAGCTGTCCTGATCTGCGTTTTTATTACCAATGGGTGAGCCCTTTAGCGTGTCATGTCGGTGCTTTAACAAGAATGTTTTGCACGCTTTGGGGTTTTGTAGAGTGATGTAGGGGCGAATTGACTGGACTGCCCGGCGATGAATCGATTATATGCCAATAGTAGATGGGGAAGTATGAGAGTTGGAAGGCGTGGGAATTTGGGTGTTAGACCACGGTTTCCTTGCTCCTACGCCTGCCGATGAGAAATGGAAGGCCTTAAGTTTCGGGATGCAGGGGGAGCCACGAAATCATGGCGAGCATTGGCCAAGTCAGGTAAGAGAATAGCTTTGTCTGATCCTCCATGTTCCTCTCTCGTCTGTAATTTCAATCCATTGGGAATGGAAAGAGAACCAGTCTTGGGGTTAATAATGGCTGCTGGGACCTGTATAAGGGACTGGCTCAAAGTTTCCATCTCTTGCAATCACTGAGTCCCGGAGTTCCTATGAATGCGTGGGGCATGGAAGCAATGTATGGCTAATGAAAATATGGACGCGAGGAGCATGGAAGCAGTATATGGCTGGTGAAATATTGCAATTCCCACCTTCATTAAGTCTACTAATGATCTGCTCAGACTCATTATGTTGTTATTTTCAAGGTACCAATGTTTTATCAGATAAAAGTTTCTTTTAATTGAAAACAAATAATACTAAGGTTTTTATTTTAAACAGGAAAAAATAATTTTAATGTCAAAAATACAGAAAGGTCTTAAACATTAAGGAAACATTAGAGAAGTGCATTCGCTAATAACCAATCAACTACAAATCGATTACCATAGTACTACTGCCTTTGGCATGACCAATAATTGCATATCATAGTGCTTCCATCTCTACATGCTTTTGTTGGTCATTGTTATCACTACCACCGTGACTATTATTATCAGGAACCTGCATTTCTTGTGGAGGAGGTGGATTTATAATTGTCATAGGCATCACAGCATCATCTGACAAGCGCCCCCGCATTTCACGATGCTCTTGACAAAGCGCACACCAATGCATGCAGCAATGCACTACACAAGGATCACAAGGGGAATTCTGCACAAAGAATACAAAGATATCAAAATATTCAGTACTAGCATTAAAATTTTATGCATAGCGTGTCAGGTGAAAGACTACTATAGCAGTAGCGAAAGTAGCGAATGAGAATGACCCTCGCAAGAAAAAAGCAAGCAATGAAAGCAATGTCGTTTGTCATGGACTGCATGATTATCAACTATGAATTAGTAAATCATTGCCATCCATCGTGAACCATTCAATTTCTATTGTTTCCAATTTCCAAGATATAAAACATCTAAGTTGATCAGAATCAAAAATGGATACAAGGAAACTGAGGAGAGGCATTACTATCGTATTGAAGAGGTCAATCATATTCTTCAGAATGTTCTGTACGTTATCTGAAGTTCAAGATGCTTATAGCAAATAATGAAAACTTCTAGTGACAATATGATTGTAAATTTGTTACCTTAAGATGATATTTCCTCTGTAACTCTTGCCGAAAGATACCTGTGTAAATGCCACACATCCACCATGCAAAAAATAAACCTTCTCCAATCAAGAAAGCTGCACGAGGATTTACACCATGGAATATAGCAGTTGCTACTGCTAAAGCCATGCCACCTTCAACGAAGATTGCATGGCAAGTACATGGTGCAGTCCAAGGTATGTCATCCCTCATGTTTTGTACGTTGTGCCCAAACAAAACGCATGGACAGAACAGGCCACGCCAACCTGAAACAAAAGTTACACCAATTCAGTCAGTTTATCAAATGGGAGATATTTCAATGAAAAGTTATAAGCACTGTATAATTAAAAAGAGATACTTCTAGAACAAGCCTTGTGTCTATAAATAAGACCAAAAGATTGGACGTACTTTAATCACATCTTGAAGGTATGGTTTATCAGTCATGGAAGAACATGAAGATAAAACCAAAAAGGTCAGAAGAAACATTTACAACATGGAAAGCAGCAGCTCTTTCAATCCAGACATGTTTCAAAAAGAGTCTTAGAAAGATACTTTCATGAGGAGTTTCAAAATGAAGCAAATATTGCTTGTACAGCAATAAAAATCAGAATTTCCTTTGCTTCCATTCCTCGTGAGAAATATCTCAGTGGTTGGTAAAGGTCATCAGAGATGTGGAAGGGCTGGTAATGAATTTCAGAAGTTTACAATATTGATGTAGTGTGAGTGAACCACGAAGGTGAATGTTTGTCTTCAAGAGAGAATAATTACAAGGTATAAAGATCTTAGAGAAACAACAAAATGAAAAAAAAAAAAATTAATGCATGTATTCTGCATTCTACACAACTGCTCTAAAAGTGGACAAATTCAATAACAGGGCAGAACTCTAACAAATGACACACTTTGGTAGCACAGTTGATCAAAAAGCAGTAGCCTTGTTGAAGTTGATATCAAAGTTAGTTCAGATTTCAATCTGAATTAAGTAAAAGAGACCAAAGGATGATCATAAAATGAAGAATATGGAACTTTTGTCCACTATAACAACAGTCAACTGTCCCATTTCTAGAAACCTTGACTTCAGTTTGAACATTTAGAAGCTCAAGCTACTGGATTGGTTTATCCAAGAAGTATGCAGTCATTAAGAACTCAGGGCTGGAAGATTAGTAAACCTTCGGCCCCAAACATTGCTGAATTCAAAGCTAGTAAATATTGTATAAATATGTAAATAAAGACCCAAACTCACGACTGTATTTTGGGGATTCCCTCTTTCTACTGATTTCTGGATTCATTCATTAGCAGGTATTGGGTGGCATTGATGTCTAACTAGTTCATAATACTTGAGCATTGTTGCATGGGATTGACGTACAGTAGTGCATAAGGTGCAGATGCATAGCATCCCCAAGCACTCCACAAAGCCTATATCTCTGACTACATTGATGCAGCAGCAAGAAAGTAAAAATTAACAAATGCTCATGCATGCTATCAATAACTGTAAGCGCATGAAATTCAAATATTTGCACATCCTTCAAATGTCAAAATGTCCTCAGTTTTGGGAGCTATGTATTCCGGATTTTGGGAACAATAACAGGAGACTGAAAATCAGTAAAAAGAAAGCTTTCAGTAACCTGCATTCAGTCAAAATGATAAGAGAAGAAGTGTGTTTGGGATTTAGTCTTTAGATTGATCACTATAGGAATGCATAATTGGAGATAAGCGTGGGTTATGTTATTCATTGATATGATACATCTATAAATACATTGATGTGACCTTTGGATTCATCTGCCAAGAGGTCTCTTGTACTCCTAATGACCATTCCTATCACTTTACTGTTCATATTCCATCAAGTGAGTAACCCCAACGGATTACGTTTCCAACATTCCCCCCCTTAATCCGAAGAGGTGTATGTGAGTCCAAAAAGAGAGCTGAAATCTGGAAGTGGACGTCTGCCAATGGCTGAATGTTGTCTCTGAATATGGTGGTTTTGGATGACCACAAACCAAATGGCTAGCAGAAGTTGATGTCTTCTACTAGATGGAGGTGGTGGTTTCAGACCTGTGTTGACAGTCTTAAGGAGCCTCAAAATTCTTCATGGTATCGGAGCCTAAGGGCACAAGAGAGGGATGATATAAATTGCAGATAGTGGACAGATTTTATCTCACCTTGGAAGCTTCAAATTCACACCTGAGATTGGTGTGTGGACAGCAGAATTCTTTGGTCGTTTTTTTCATCAGTTGGCAACCATGTCAGTTGGAGGGTTGAGGGTGGAGGATAGGCTAGCTGGGGCTGGAAATTGGTCCCCATGGAAGGCTAGGATAGTTTTGATTTACTAGGAGGGTGAGCTATGGGACATTGTGGAGAGTCCTGTGGTCCCTCCTACCGACACAATGCTCTTGACAGAGTTCAACAAGAGGAACATCAAGGCCAAGAGGACTATCCTTGATGCAGTGAAAGACCATATTATTCCTCATGTTTTTGGTAAGGACTTTGCATTTCAGATGTAACAATCCTTGTGTAGCCTTTACTAGAGCCCTAACCAAAACCGAAAGATGGTGCTCCAAGAGAAATTGAAGGGCACTAAGATGACTAAGACTGATTCGATCGTCTCATTCCTCACAAGATTTTCACAGATTCGTGATGAGTTGGCAGTTGTGGGGGAGATAGCGGATCCATCGGAGTTGATGAGGATAGCTTTAAATGGATTCTCAAAACCTTGGGAGAGATTTATACGAGGCATTGTAGCTAGAAAGCATATGCCTAGCTGGGACAGGCTATGGGACGACTTTGTACAGGAGGAGCTCAAGATTGGCTCAGGATCTACTAGTCAGCAGCATGGTGGGTATGATGGTGATGATCTTGCTCTTTCTACAAAGGGCAAGAAGAAGACTAAGAAGGCTCCCAAGGGTGGGGCCAAGCAACAGCAGAAAGAAGGTTAGCAGCAGAGGGATATGAACAAAGTTAAATACTTTGTTTATAACAAAATGGGGCACTATGTTGGACAGTGTCCCAATAGGAAGAAGAATACAACCTTCACTTGCCAACTGCCATGTTGAAATTAGATTTTTTCTCAGATGTGGAACATGTCTCGCCTCTTTTAGCAACCATAGGTTTCCATTCTTTTGCTTTATTTATACCTTGCCCATTCCAACAATTTTACATGGTGCATCATCACCCAAATGAACCTATCCAAAATCACCTTGAACATAATCTTGAAAATGTTTCCTATGGGGTGTGGCATGAAATGAAGCCCCTGAATCTACTACCCAAGACTCAGAAATATTATCTACAAAAAGAAACAAAACATCTTGTAACACATCACCTGTTACATTTGCTTCCTGATTTTTCTCATGTTGTCCATCTCTTTGTTTCTTTGGAGCTCTGCAGTCTTTCTTCAGATGTCCTTTCTTTCCACAATTCCAGCACTCTATCTTTCCTAGTCTGGATTTGGATATGCTCTTCTTAGAATTCCCACGGTTCCCTAGGCCCTTTCCTCTATCCTTTTGTCTTCCCTTGTTCTCCACAGTCAACGCATTATCTGATGTCTCACCTATGTTTTTCCGTCGCATTTCCTCACTAAGGATAACACCAACAACATTATCAAATTTCAGAGTGTTTGAACCAGAGACAGAGTTACTTACATCCATGACCAAGTCGTTCTAGCTTTCTGGCAATGAGCACAAGATTAGAAGAGCCCTGACCTCATCATCAAAGTCCACTTTTACAGAACTTAGTTGATTAGTAACCATATTCAATTCATTTAAATGATCAACAACAGACCCACCTTCTGACATCTTCATATTAAATAATCGCTTCATTAAAAATACCTTATTTGACATTGAGGGTTTTTCATACAGTTTAGCCAATGCATCCATGAGATCCTTCGTTGTCTTTTCTTTTGAAATATTGAAAGCCACCGACGTTGTTAGGCTCAGCTGTATCATTCCAAGTGCCTTTCTATCAAGAATCTCTCGTTCTGCATCCGTCATACTTGCTGACTTTTTTGCTTTTTCGTCCAATAGTAGGTAAAGATCCTTCTGATATAAATAATCTTCCATCTGCATCTTCCATAACTGGTAGTTTTGGCCATTAAATTTCTCGACCCTAAACTTTTCATCTTCTTCCATTGCTCCCACTCGAACGAGGAACCCTCTTTTCCTACGAGTTACCTTTCGCTCTGATACCAGTGGTTAGAAAAATAGGATCACGAAAAATAAAATAAAACAAAGAAGATACACAATACAACAAAGGCACAGGTATACGTGGTTCACCCAATGTGGGCAACGTCCATTAGAGAAATTGTACGGTCCTTCCTTTTTATTATCTAAAAAAATGAAGGGATACAACCTACAACAACCTGTTGTAGGTTGTATCCCTTCATCACTTATTGTAGGTTGTATCCCTTCATTTTGCTAGATAATAAAAAGGAAGGACATGAGTGTGTTGTAGGTTGTATCCCTTCATTTTGCTAGATAATAAAAAAGGACCTGAGAATTTCTCTGGTGGACGTAGCCCACACTGGGTGAACCATGTATATCTGTGTCTCTATTGTATTGTGCATCTTCTTTGTTTTATTTCCAGTGTGATGTAGGTTGTATCCCTTCATTTTGCTAGATAATAGAAAGGAAGGACCTGGCAATTTCTCTGGTGGACGTAGCCCACACTAGGTGAACCACGTATATCTGTCTCTATTGTATCGTGTATCTTCTTTGTTTTATTTCTGCATTTTTTTTATTTTATTTCTCCGTGATCCTGTTTTTCTAACAATTGGTATCAAAGCAGAAGGTAACTCGTAGGAAATGAGAGTTCCTGGTTCGAGTGGAAGCAATGGCGAAAGAGGAAATGTTTAGGGTTGAGAAATTTAATGGCCAAAACTACCAGTTATGGAGATGCAAATGAAAGATTATTTATATCAGAAGGATCTTTAGCTAACATTGAACGGTAAAGCAAAAAAGACAGCAAGTATGACGAATGCAAAATGGGAGATGCTTGATAGAAAAGAACTGGGAACGATATGGCTGATCCTGGCAGTGTCAGTGGATTTCAATATTTCAAAAAAAAAGACAACGAAGGATCTGATGGACGCATTAGCTAAACTATATGAAAAACCCTCGGCGTCAAATAAGGTATTTCTAATGAAGCGATTATTTAATATGAAGATGTCAGAAGGTGGGTCTGTTATCAATCATTTAAATGAATTTAATACGGTTACTAATCAATTAAGTTCTGTAAAAGTGGACTTTGATGATGAGGTCATGGTTTTTCTAATCTTGTGCTCATTGCCAGAAAGATGGAACGACTTGGTCATGGTTGTAAGTAACTATCTCTGGTTCAAACACTCTGAAATTTGATGATGTTGTTGGTGTTATCCTTAGTGAGGAAATGCGATGGAAAAGCACAGGTGAGACATCAATTAATGCGTTGACCGTGGAGAACAGGGGAAGACAAAAGGATAGAGGAAAGGGCTCATGGAACCGCAAGAATTCTAGGAAGACCAGATCTAAATCCAGACTAGGATTGCAGAGCTCCAAAGAAACAAAGAGATGGACAGCAGGAGAAAAATTAGGAAGCAAATGTAACAAGTGATGTGTTACAAGATGCTTTGATTCTTTCTATCGATAATATTTCTGAGTCTTGGATAGTAGATTCAAGGGCTTCATTTCATGCCACACCCCATAGGAAACATTTTCAAGATTATGTTCAAGGTGATTTTGGACAAGTTCATTTGGGTGATGATGCACCATGTAAAATTGTTGGAATGGGCAAGGTACAAATAAAGAAAAAAAATGGAAACCAATGGTTGTTGAAAGAGATGAGACATGTTCCAGATCTGAGAAAAAATCTAATTTCAACAGGACAGTTGGCAAGTGAAGGTTGTATATCTACATTTACAGATAAGGCGTGGAAGGTCACCAAAGGATCATTGATGATAGCAAAAGGAGAGAAGGTAGGTATATTGTCTTTATGTACAGGTAATATTGACTCTTCTATCTATTTAGCTTCTACAAGAGTGGATACAACATTGTGGCATCATAGGCTTGGACACATGAATGAGAAGGGGTTGCAGATACTTCACAAAAGAAATTTGTTGCCAAATCTTAAACAAATTGATTTGGATTTTTGTGAGCACTATGTTTATGGAAAATAGAAGAGAGTTAGATTTATCAGAGTCAGAAAGGAAAAGAAGAGTGAAAGGTTAGAACTTGTGCATACAAATGTATGGGGACCAACTCAGGTATCATCTCTTGGTGGCTCTCGTTACTATGTTACTTTTATTGATGATGCAACTAGAAAAACCTGGGTTTATTGCATTCGACAAAAATCTGATGTTTTTGACATTTTTAAGAAATGGAAAGCTTTGGTTGAGAATGAGATAGGAAAAAGGTTGAAGGGTCTCAGATCAGACAATGGAGGTGAATATTGCAGTAAGGAATTATATGATTACTGTTCATACCATGGGATTCGTAGAGAGAAGATAGTTCCAGGAACAACACAAGAAAATGGTGTGTCAGAAAGGATGAACGAGACAATCATGGAACGTGCAAGGAGTATGAGATTGCATACTTGGTTGCCCTTACAGTTCTGGGCAGATGTTGTAGATATCGTTGTTTACTTAATAACAGAGGACCTTCAAGCTCTTTGGATGGTGGCATTCCAGAGGAGGCATGGACAAGAAAAAAGGTAAACTATTCATTTATGAAGACTTTCGGTTGTGAAGCATTTGTCCATATTGATAAAAAAAATAGAACAAAGCTTGAGGCAAAATCCAAGAAGTATATCTTTATTGGATACGGTGTTAATGATTTTGGTTATCACTTATGGGATTATGAAAATCACAAAATCATTAGGAGTAGAGATGTCATATTCAATGAGAATGTCATGTATAAGGATCAGTTGAAGGGAAAGAGAAAAGGAAAACACAAAATACACAATGTTTGATGAGATCACTGAAAACAAAATTCCAAAGGTACCAAATTATCAAAATGTACAACAACAGGAGCAGCAGGTACCTCAAACTCCTGCAAGTGTTGTTAGAAGATCTACCATGTTAATTAGACCCCCTGAACGATACTCTCCGTCATTGTATTATTTATTGTTGACTGACTCTGGTAAACCAGAAAGTTATGAAGAGGCAATGCAGATAGACACTAAAAAGAAGTGGGAGTAAGGCATGAAAGAGGAAATGGATTCCTTGGTAAATAACCAGACTTGGGACTTGGTTCAGTTGCCTACAGGAAAAAGAGCATTGCAGAATAAATGGGTTTACAAGTTGAAGGAAGAAGATGGAGGAAAAAAATGGTACAAGGCTAGACTTGTTGTAAAGGGGTTTGCACAAAGGAAAGGTATAGATTTTGATGAAATATTTTCTCCTGTTGTTGAAATGACATCAACTAGGACTATTTTAAGTCTTGCGGCAACAGAAGATTTGCATCTTGAACAATTAGATGTAAAAACAATTTTTCTTGATGGGGATTTGGAGGAAGAGATTTATATGCAGCATCCATAGGGGTATGAGGTAAAAGGAAAGGAGAATTTGGTATGCAAGTTGAAAAAGAGCTTGTATGGCCTAAAGCAAGTTCCAAGGCAATGGTATTTGAAGTTTGACATGTTTATGACAGAACAAGGTTATAATAGATGTCATTCTGATCAGTGTGTTTATGTTAAAAGGCTAGAAAATGGAAGCTATATTATCTTTCTTTTGTATGTAGATGACATGCTTGTTGCAGCGTCTAACATGCAGGATATAAATGTGCTCAAAAAGAAATTAGCTAATTCATTTGCGATGAAGGATTTGGGTGTTGCAAAGAAAATCCTTGGTATGAGAATACCAAGAGACAGAAAAAATCGCAAATTGGCATTGTCTCAGGATGAGTACATAGAGAAGGTGTTGGAGAAGTTTAGAATACAGAATGTAAAACCAGTTAATACACCTTTGGCCAGCCAATTCAAATTATCCAAGGAAATGTGTCCCAAGACACAGGAGCAAATAGAATACATGTCCAAAGTCCCTTATTCATTAGCAATTGGCAGCTTGATGTATGTTATGGTGTGCACAAGACCAGATATTGCACATGCAGTGGGAGTTGCGAGCAGGTATATGAACAATCCAGGTAAAGAACATTGGGAGGCAATAAAGTGGATTCTCAGGTATTTGAGAGGTACTAGTACTCATGCATTATGTTTTGGAGGTTCAGACACTATTCTACAAGGATATGTTGATCTAGATATGGCAGGTGATAAAGATAGTTGGAGGAGCACCATAGGGTATGTTTTTACTGTAGGTGGAACAATAGTAAGTTGGATTTCAAAACTGCAAAAGGTTGTTACACTTTCGACAACAGAAGCATAGTATGTTGGGGCTACAGAAGCTAGTAAAGAGATGATTTGGTTACAGAGGTTTATGGAGGAATTGGGAAAGAAGCAAGAGAATAACAGGTTGTACTGTGACACTGAGAGTGCCATTCATCTAGCAAAGAACTCGACCTTACATTCTAAGACTAAGCATATACATCTCAGGTACCATTTCATACATTCCATCTTGAAAGATGGACATTTGAAGTTGGAAAAGATACATACTGTTATCCTCGTTTTCTAGGGATAACTAGGAGATCATGTATCGAGGCCCACAGGTCCTAGACATGGAGTACCGAGAGCAGGATTGACCTGAGCATGGCCCTGGAGGGCCCATCTTTCTTCTCCTTCGTCAGATTTGTCCTGTCAGCAGCAGCAGCATCCATCACCTTCGGCTTGGACTTGTATCAGAAAAGACTCTTGCTCCAGGAGGTAATTGGTCCAGGTATCATGGTATGTGTCATATTTGATCATCATAACCTTTAGATATATGCATCAAATTCCTTTTATTTCTGAAGACTGCTTGGATCTTACATTAACCCACTTGACCATGGTTGGGGGGATTGACAAGGTACCCTAGCAAGCTTGTACCCATAGGTTTTGGTTTGCCAGTGGGGGATTTTGAAGGGCCTTCGTCCGCTCCCATCATATCATCACTCTTACATCTTATCTCCCACTCATCTGCCCCATTCCCTTAGTCCGGACATTAGGATGACCTGTTTGTGGGGTTACACCTTATCTCGTGGGAAGAAGGGGCTAAAGGCCCAGAAGGTAAAAGCAGTTGGTAAAAGATAAAAGCCATAAAAAAAAATGAACCCTAGAGATGCCTCGCCCAGGGATCCCCGAGAAGGCAATAAAAAACCTCTCAGCAAGAAATAAGAGGGACCCGAAGAAAAATAACAAAACAAGACCTAGCCAAGAGGATGGGGGGTCTCATCACGAGCCAGCCCATTATGTTCATGGGTACCTAGCAGTATGACATTGCCA